>QLPG01002602.1:0-10333 GCA_003314385.1 Gomphus sp. MG54
TTTAGTTTACATTTCTTATGCTACCCTATTCCATACTATAGTTAAATATCTCCATCTCTCTCTACTATATAGGTAGCATATCCTCCTGTATGTATTCTCTGTTTAGAATATCGACTAAGTTGCAGATATATACAATTCCTTTATATCAGCATCTATATTTGATACCAATACTCTCAGTCCTGTCCCAAACACTGTCTAAAATTCAGTGGCATCAGGGATAAGAGGGCATAATGCAAGAATGTTATATCCAAGTGATGTCTATCTTGGTTTATAGGACAGAGCTAAATTTGCCTGCATTTGATTAAAGGCATCATTACACTAGTGTCCTTTAAATCAACACCTTAACATGAGGCCTCTCTCTGTTATAAACTTAACATTCATTGGCTAGTTCAGGTTTGAAGACAGATATTTTTAATCAAATATTTTTAATGGGTGAAATCATGAGCTGTTGGGGAATAGAAACTAAAGTCACAAATGGGTCCTCTATTATAGCTGACTGGAACCTGGATGGTGTTAGAAACCAGCAATTATCACATTAACACCAAAACTACACATAACATCTATTCATTCCTCACATCTCCACTTAATTCTCTTACACATACAAACACAAAGTAGTCAAGCCTACAAGCCAAGTCACACACATATGTGAGTCAACATCGAGTCACAAATATACAAGTCACAAGAGCCACACAAGCCAATTCCAAGTCAAGTCAAACACATGAGATATGTCTATCACGAGGTTACCAACAATATCACAAGCTCACCATTAATTCCCCACATCATGACACATGCTGAGACAACTGAGAACCGAGTCAAACCCCCACTATCATTCCTGAATTGAAACATCCACACATGCAGTACATTTCTTTCTTTCTATTTACTTTCTCATAACATATAACTCCACCCCATGACCACATTATTCCAAGACATTGCATCACATTGTAGGTCATACCCTCATGGACAGATTCACATGTTATCATATCTCTTTCACATGATATTGCAATTATTGTATATAAAAGACCAGTAGCACAATGAATAAAAAAACCAACCGATTTTACAAGTATCATTTATCAATTCCAATTACAAGCTAAGCAAACTTCTATTATCTGATTTCCCTGCAATTATCATTGCAGTGGTCTTATTTCTCACTTGGCTCTTAGTCTTAACAGATGGGAAGCTGGTAGAAGTAGTCCTGTACCTGGCAAACTTGGTAGTTGGCTACAGTGATTTGGATTGGTTTAGACATAGTAAATTTGATTAGAATGATTAGGAAGTAAAGATAACTGAAGATCTCTTGAAAATGTTAAATTTTTATAGGTTATACCATATTTTTGGGTTATTTTATACTTAATTTTCTACTCTGGCTGATTAGGGTATACAGTAGAATATTGTTTAATATTCTAGTGTTTTCCTTTGATGATCTGTCTCAAATAATCCCACTCTCATAGAATTTGGGGTGTATATTTTAGTTGCTTCCTGTCAGGAACCATACACCAGCATGCCCAACTATTCAATTCAGCCCACTCAGCCTAACTCCACCCTCACTTGCCTATTCAACTATATGCCCTCAGCCCTCAAACTATATGCACCTCATGTATCTGTCTTGGCATGACATGCACCTGTCAATACACTCCACCCATTTACGTCAATCCCCACATGCTTGCAAATCCATTTTCACTTCATTTACATTTAATACTTTCTTTATTACATTCCACTCCACTTTCCTTATTTGCTATTCCATTCTATCTCAAATATCTGATCTGTTATTATGTTCCTTATAGGGTAACTCCATTGGAAATCAGGGTGACATGTCACCCGTCAATGTCACAGAGGAGATCAAGATTGGGACGTAGTATTCTCTTCTTACTTTTCACAATCCTTGCACTTTCTTATCTATTATAGGAATCTCATTGACTCCTGGTAGATTTGAAAGTAGTATAAAGATCTTGTACATTCTGTAGTTCAGTCTTCAGTCAGATAATCGACTAAGATTTCAACTAAGCTTCCATTCATTCATCTTAGACTTAATTCTGTCCTCGCCTTTATGAAATTATGGACCAGTGTGATCTGGTGAGTGAAACATTCAAGTTAAAGCCTTGCCCTACTCTGAACCTCACCATTGTTCACCTTCGGGAGATATTTTTATATTACAACTACATCATCCTTTCATATTGTAACACTTCCTAGTCAACCACTTATTATAGCCAGAGCCATAACCCTTGAACCTGGTGTAGAGTTCTTCTATTTTCTGCTATTTTAGGCTGTTCGCTATCTAGATCAATGGATTGTCTCTCTGCTTTATATTCAGGGACTTCAGAGAAGTCAGCCTTTTGAGGTGCTTGCTTTGCCAAATGCCAATTTTTTCCAGAGACTGGTGGTACTTTTCCAGGTGAGTGTTAGGGAATAGGGGATGCTCCCTTAAAGTCTAGTCATTTCCACACTGGTTCAGCATGTAGGAATCCAAACCTCTCCTCCAAGGAAAAATCTACTTTAAATCAGTCTTATCTGGAATACCAAAAAAAATGTTATAATATTTTGGCTGGCTATTTAAGAGCGAATTATCCCCAAGTAATTAACTTTTAAATCATCAAGCACTCCAGGCCTAAGGAAAACTTCCAAGAGTCAATAAGCACCCAGTGACCTTCTTTAAACTCAGTCCCCAGGCAATTCTCACTGTAGTTTCTCTGCTTTGCTATTTAATAAAATAGCAAAGCTTCTTTATTCCTCAATCTGTAAGTTTCAAATTTTTCTAGAAATTCTTGAGCTTTCAAACTTTCTGAGATTTCTATATTTTCAGGCGCACCTTTCTCCCTATCTCAGGCCTTTCTATGGTCTCACTCAGCTGGTGTAACAGGATAGCACTTGTTGTTAGAATGAATCTATAGAGTAAGAATGCTGGACTGAAACCAGTAGATATATGTAGGGTTGTGTTACATGCTAACACAAATTTCTCCAGATATGAGTGCTAGTCATCTAGGTCAAGGCTGACATAGGTTCTCAAGGCCATCTCCAAGATTTGATTCATTCCTTCAGTCTGACCACCTGCTTATAGATGATGAGTAGTAGTAAGTGCTCTATTAATGTCCAGACATTTTGCAGCTTCTTTCCAGAATGATCCACTCCATCTGGAGTCTCAGTTGGTGATTATTTGTATTGACAGTCCATACATACTGACTATTTTTTTTTTTTTAAAAAAAAACAGGTCAGCAACTTGTCTCCTTGTCTCTCATCAATATCAGTCATAGTAGGAACTATGGTGATTAATTTGGTAAGTTTGTCAAAAACTAGATGCAATCATGATCATTGCTAACTGGCAACTCCAAGATAAAGTCCATAGGTACTACCTCAAACAGTTGTTCTGGAATTAGGATTGGCTAAGTAGTCCCACAGGTGTATGTCTCATTGGTTTGGCCTTTTGACATATATCACAACTAATTATAAAATTTTCATGTCCCTCCTCATCTATGGCTAGTAGTAGGTCTTTGCTAGCTAGTTATACATATATCTTATGATATCCCATATAGACCACTTATGAGGGTTTATCATATGTCTCACTCAGTATTCAAGTATGCTGACTTTTAGGCACACAGAGCCTTATATTTCCATTCTAGTCTTTAAAGAAAATCAGCCCATCTTCCCTTTCTAAGAATAAGGGTTGCTGAGAATTCTTTAAGCTAGCCTCCTTTCATATTTCAGTTCATACCCTATAAAAATAAGAGTCCAAGTCACATCCACTGACAAACACCTTAATTTCTTTAGGATGTGAGTAGATTGTAACCTCTAGCAGCCTAGATCATGCCACCAATCTTGGCCCACCCATTCTGGACTGGATGTGAGCCATCTGTGATGTTCTGGCAACTTGCTGGCATACTACAGAAATAGATAGGGTCTCACTTTTTCCTTTCCCCTACACTTACAAAATCCAGTTGTCATATTTCTTCACATCACATATTCTATCTGCCACAATTTCTAGTAGAAAACTATCTCTCACTTAGTATCAAGCATCAAAGATGCCAATGATGTATGGGCTAAGTACTATTGCAATAGTACCAACTTCACAATACTGGCAGGAAATCGGCCAAGTTGTTGATATTCAGAATAAGGAACTACCTACATGCATACACTACTTATATAGGTTAAGAAGTGAATGTGGAATCAGGACATGGAAAAGAGAATAAGGTATGGAAAGCATGTGGGAGCATTGTCCACAATGCTCAAGGACAGAACAATGAAAATAGACAAGAATGGAACAATAGAATATGGCCAAGAATAAAATAATAGGAGTGTGGCTGAAAATAGAATAATAGGAAGTGACCAAATATAAAACAATAGGGTCAAGACTGAAAATAAGTGAATAGAATGTCCCAAGGTAAAGCAGGAAAGGGGGAAGATCAGGAATAGAAGAATAAACAAGGTGGAAAGGATGGGAATGAAAGGAAGTGGACCGAATGATGAACTGAATGTACTGAGCTGAGACTATGTACTAGTCATGAAATGGTTTGTCACTGGTGTGTGGGATTAAATAGTAGAGATTGTTCGGCTAGTATGACTAAGTGAACCGAGGCTCAGTGTTGTGTACTTGACACTTAGTACTATTGTTTTATAGTTTGAGTGCACCATAAGTGCTTGTGCTTTGAGCACTATAATTGATACTCACTCACTCATACTAGCAGCCTAGAATGGCATGAAAAGTGTCTTGTGATGTGTGGTCCCTGAATATATCATTCATAAAACACTGAAAAGCTACAGGGGCATTGGACAAACCAAATGGCATGACAATCCATTTGAAGGACCCATAATGAGTCCTAAAGGCTGTCTTCCATTCATCCCCTTTGGCAATTTGAACAAGGTGGTAAGCATGTCGTAGATCAATTTTAGTATAAATGCAAGCCTTCTTGGGAGTATCTAAGAGGTCAGAAATAAGTGGAAGTGGATATTCATTATTATGTTGAGACCTTGTCCATCCTTCTTTCACATGAATAGTACTCGTGCTCCATGTGATGAACACAAAGGTTAAATGAAATTGGGCAGTATCTAGTTTGGCTCTCTGACCACAGCTAATCTCCAGGTACCATCTGAGCCAGCAGCTACATCTCTGCACTCACCTGAACCTCCATCTCCTCTGAACCCACAGCTCATGGTGCCCAAGGTTGCCCTGGTAAATGCAGCAGCCTTTGCCTGAATATCAAGGATGGAAGGCATACAAACCTTCCAGCTCTTCCTCTCCAACCACCATGACCCCAAAGAAGGTCCAATAGACCTGAGTAACATTCTGAATGAATACCATGACGTTTTCAGCAAAACCCAGGCCAACACCTTAGCCCCTCATCGACCATATGACCTCAAAATTGAACTGGAGGAAGGCACATGTCGGCCTGAGTGAAGGACTTTAGACAGAAGAAAGGTGGATGAGGGGATTCAAACCAAGTTGATATTCAGAGTGAGGAACTACCTACCTACATTGGCTACTTATATAGATTAAGAAGCAAGATGTGAAACAGGGTGGCATAAGGAATGGAGAACAATAAGGTATGAAGAATCATGTGGAAGCATTGTTCACAGTGATCAAGAATAGAATAAGAAATGTAGGTGAGAATAGAATAATGAAGTATGGCTGAGAATAAAATAATGAGGGAGTGGGTGAGAATAGAACAATAGAAAACGGCTGAAGATAAAACAATAGGGCCATGACCGAATGAATAATGAATAGTAAATATTCCGAGAGAGAACAGGTAAGGGAATGGACAGGGAATGAGGGAAAAGTAGGGAGTAGAGGGGATAGGGTGAGAGGAGTGGTCCAGATGATGCACCAGATGTACTGAGCCAAAACTGCATGATAGTGAGGGATGTAAGGGTCGGTTGGTCGGTATTACTGAGTGAACCAGAGCTCAGTATCATGGACTTGACACAGTGCTATGGCAGGTGGTACAACATGGGGTGGTGTAACAGGGGGTGGTGCAGCAGGGGGTGGTGCAACAGATGGAGGTGCAATGAGCGGTAGGGCAATGGGTGGTGGTGCAATGAGTGGAGGTTCAACAGGCAATGGTGCTACGGGGGGTGTTGCAAAAGGGGGTGGTGTGAAAGGGGTGATGAGATTATGAGCAAGTACAGTAGGATTGAGGAATTCTTTAGGCAGCTATTTTATTTATCTCCTCAGTATAGCCAATAACTGAGTGTATATTCGAATAATATACCTATTTTATTTATCTTACAAAAGAAATAAAAGAGAAATTAGCCCTGAGGCTTTGTACATAATACTATACAACTCACCTCCTCAGTATAGTCAATAACTGAGGAGGGAGGCTTTGCACGGGTTGTGTCTCACCCGCATATACTCTGCAACCGGCCCTTGACCCTATCGAAGGTTTGAGCCAGGCTGCCGGTTCCAAATCCAGGGAGCCAGCCACGCTAGTCGCGTCGTGCGCTGACAAGCGCCCTTAAGTAGCATACATAGTAGAATATGAATAACTCCCTCAATAATGAGGGTAAAAATACAAATAAAATTGAGAAAAATTATGATTTCAAAAGAGCACTGAATGATACTGAAATCGATATAATATTACAATATATTGAGGTTGGTCTCTCAGGGGTGAGATGCTAGTTTGCACCCAACACGCCCCCTCAAGCTCAATATATGCCGAGCCTTTCGGTGAGAATCTTCACTCTGGGTCCTGGTAAACCCTTTGTGAGGATGTCTGCGAGCATTTGATCAGTTGGGAGGTATTCGAATGTAATCTTCTTCCTCTCAATCGTATCTCTGATAAAGTAGAGTTGTATGTCGAAGTGCTTGGTCCTCAAATGTTGCTGATTACCGTAGGCTATAGTAATAGCTGATTGGTTGTCAGCATATATTTTAATAGGATTTTTGATAGGCTGGAAGACTTCGGTTATGAAGTTCTTGAGCCAAATGGCTTCTTTAGTGGCATGAGTCATGGCAATAAATTCTGCTTCGGTAGATGAGAGTGCCACTATTGTCTGCTTCTGACAGCTCCATGAGATGCTCCCGGAGTCAATCTGGAATAAGTAGGCTGATATTGAGTGTCTGTGGTCTTGTGAAGCCCAGTCGGCATCTGAGTATCCTACTAGGCTGTCTCGACTCTTCCCCAAGACTAATTTTTTATCTTTCGTGCCCTTCAAGTATTTAAATACTCTTTTAACTGCATTCCAGTGAGCAATTCCCGGGTTTTCTAGGAACTGTGATAATAATGAAATGGCAAATGAAATGTCTGGATGGGTGGCTACTGCTGCCCACATGAGTGAACCAATTGCCTGTCGGTAAGGAATCTTTTCCATGTTTTTCTTATCGGCTTCAGTAGTCGGGCATTGTTCTTTAGATAATTTGGAAGTTGGATCCAATGGAGTGGTATGCGTTTTGGCGTCTTGTAGGTTAAATCGATTGAGTATCTTGTCAATATATGCTTCTTGAGAGAAGCTTATAGTTCCAGCTGTTTTATCCCGTTCGATCTTCAGATTAAGGAGCCAGTGGATTTCTCCAAGATCTTTCATCTTGAAGATGGCTTCGAGATCTTCTTTAATGCCTCGTAATATAGAGTCGTCTGTAGCTGTGATAGTGAGATCATCTACGGCAGCTCCAATGATGGCATAGTCGTTTGCCCGATGTCTATAGAATATGGCAGCATCTGAGGCTGATTTCGTAAATCCAATAGAATAAAGGGCATTTGATAAACATTTATACCACTCTCTGCCCGATTGTTTGAGTCCGTATATGCACTTCTTCAGCAATAATACGTTTTCATGTTGTTCCTCAAAATATCCAGGCAGCTTGCACATATAGATAGGTTCCTCAAGCGGTGCATTTAGATATGCAACATCTACGTCCATTTGATGTATAGGCCAATTGTTTCTAGCCGCTATTGCACATATAGTGCGTAAAGATGTCATGCGAACGACTGGTGCATAAGTCTCGTCGTAATCGACTCCAAAAGTTTGTGTGAAGCCTTGAGCAACGAGTCTTGATTTTGCACATACTACATCACCCTTCTGATTATGCTTCATGACATGAGTCCACTTGCTTCCGACTATATTCACACCCGGAGGGGGTTTAGTGAGTTCCCAGGTGTCTTTGTCGATTTGCGATTGGATCTCAGTGTCCAGGCTGTCTTCCATGTAGGATTATTGAGGGCATCTTTAGTCGTTATAGGCAATTGCAAATCATTTGATAGATATGCAAAATCATCTTCATCGGCACTTAATGGTTCGGCGCTTATTGCTAGGTAGTCGCATATATCCCTCTTGCTCTTGTTCCTATGAATATAAAAACCAGGACAATGTGTGATATCATCAAGTGTATCATCCTCAACGTCTTTACAAGCGAGGGTAGTTAAATTGATATGTGCGGCTTCTCCAGCTTGAGATTTGTCACCAGAGCCAACTCTTGAAGCCCTTTCATGTAATAGATGGATTCTCTCACTTCTTCTGAGTGGAGGTGCTTCATCAGGTCTGCTCATGTCCGTTTGACTCGGTTGTATATTTTCTAAGTCTCTCTCTGGTATGCGCTCGATTATTTCTTCGATGCGGCTCTCACCCAACCGTGGATCACGTGACGGTACTGGTGCCTGAATAGGTGCCGGCGCGGGTGGTATTGGCCTATATTTGATGGCCCTTGGCCCAATAATTGTGCGATCGTCTGTAGGTAAAATAGGAGTGATTGAAGGCAATTTTAGTGCCTCAAATATAATATTTTGCTCCACAGATACCCTTCGACTATCTGGCCAATATATACAATGGCTGTCGCTTTGAGCAGAGTGACCAATCCACTTAGCTTTCTTGGCTCTAGGTAATAATTTATCATCTTGTCTGATTTTGACATAGACGTCTATCCCCCATTCGTGAGCATCTTGCAAGTTTGGTTTTTGATGGTGAATCATCTCATAGGGCATCTTGTCTGGTAGAGAACGTGTATGCGTGCGATTTTTAAGGTAGTTGGCATGCTGAATAGCATATCCCCATAGTGACTTAGGGAGATTGGAATCTAGAAGCATTGCACGGGTCTTTTCGACCAATGTGCGGTTTAGGCGCTCGGCAACTCCATTCTGTTCTGGGGTGTCGTGAACAGTGTATCTGTGTCGAGTACCTTGCTTGTCTAGGTAGTTATTGAATTCAGCACTTGTGTATTCACCCCCTCGATCTGAGAGGAGTGTTTTGATGCACGCATTCCTCTGCCGAAGCATCATTGCCTCATACAACTTGTATTTGGCAAAGACCTGATCTTTAGTGCTCATTAAATAAAGCACTGATTCCCTTGAGTGATCGTCTGTGAAGGAGACATAGTAAGACTTTTTGTCGATTGTGATATGTCTCGCCAGTCCCCATACGTCGGAAAATATTTTATCACCGATTTTCTTTGAGCGCTCACTTGATTCATTTGGGAGCAGTTTGCGTGTAATCTTAGCTTTAATACACGCATCACAGGTGAATTTATCTCTAGCCTGTGATAACTCTAGGCCGTAAACCATGCCACAATCCATCAGGCGCTTAAGGGTCTTATATGATATGTGCCCTAGCCTGCGGTGCATCTCGATGGCAGTTAAGCATAGCTTAGTGGAATGTTGAGTTGACTGATTGTCCAAACAATATAGGCCGTGTAATTTAGGTGCCTGTAATAAAATATGGCCGGACGAATTCTTTATAGTGCATTTTTGTGATCCAAATTCTGTCCGGTTACCGGCATCATCGCATCGGCCTATGGAAATAAGGGTGAAGGCGATTTTGGGAGCATATAATGTATCTTTCAATGTCAATGTGACTGCTTTCCCTCTCACTCTAGTAGTTATCTTGAGTTGACCACTTCCGTGTGCATCAAAGCTGCCTTGGTCAGCTGCTCGAATCATACGTGGTGTAGGGAAGCTTCTGTAGTTCTCAAGCATGTTTTTATGAGGCGTCATGTGAGAACTAGCTCCTGTATCTAAGATAATAGTGTCGCCAGTTCCGTCTCTGATGAAGGTGGCACAATCATAATTGATGAATGCCATAGATCCGTCGTCGTCTCCTCCGGAAGACTCATCTTCATCAGCTACGTTGGCTTTGGTCTTGCCTTTCCCTTTTCCTTTCATCTTTTTGAACTTGGATCTTTTCTTCTGCCTTGGCCCTTGGCCTTCTCTGCCACCGCCTTTAGCCCAACACATTTCAACTGTGTGTCCCGGCTTTTTACAGTTGGTGCATATATGCGCCTTTTTATCTGCAGTACCCACGAATCCTTAATCCTCATGAGTGAGGGATAATGTCCTGTGCCTATCATATTGTGATTTAAGTACCCGGATGATATTGTCCAGATCCAAAGGCTTTCCGACTTCTTCAAGAGAGGTCGTGAGGG
>QLPG01002605.1:0-13163 GCA_003314385.1 Gomphus sp. MG54
GCCCGGAAAGCAAGTGGTGCTAGGCGCGATTGAACTTGACAAAACAAGGTTCTGGCGCTGGCATCGCCTTCGCACGCAGTTCTTGCCACGTCACGCTCTCGTCTTTCGACCCACCTCACGTAGTTAACGTCGATCGCTAGCAGAAACCTTTGCATTTGAACATAACATACATGTCGTCATCCGCAATCGTATCTACTTTTACTGGAACCAATATCTGTGAGCTTTTTGACAAAGAATACAATATACCCGAGAGCTAACCGCTAGTCATATTCTGTTGCAGATGCGCAACGTGATGCGGTTATACAGAATACCATCAGTAAGTGTGGCGTCACCTAATGACAGTGCTGTCATACTCAAGACAGTGTAGACGTCTTGCAGGATTCTTTAGCGTCACTTAAACCGGCGGAGCGCGCATCCTATGAAACACGGTACGGAGCGGAAGGTGACCAACCCCATGGGTGCATGCAAGACACACGCGTGCAGATATTGGCCGATCTAGAGGCTTGGGTACATAATCCTTCTACTCCAAACGTTTATTGGCTCAATGGCCAGCTCGGTACTGGGAAAACGACAATCGCACACTCGTTTTGCGAGAGTTTGGACACGCAGAAGAGGCTTGGAGGCAGTTTCTTCTGTTCTCGCTCAGGATTGACGGATGCACGCCGGATCATCCCCACGATCGCCACAATGCTTGCTCGATCTAACCCAAAGATCAAATCAGTCATCCATGATGTCATCGTGAGCAAACCTGATGTCGCCAATCTCAATAATCTACTTGAGCAATTCCGGTCCCTGATTGTTAACCCTGTCAAGATCGGTGCTGACAACAAACAAGAGGTTTATTATGTTGTTGTTATAGACGCCTTGGACGAATGCTCGGCACCTGGAATTGTAGAAATGCTGATCACAGCCATCCTCGACAGCATAACAGGAATTGCTCTAAAATTATTAATTACAAGTCGACCTGAGGCCTGGATCAGGAGGGCGTTTAATGGTGCCGCTGCACCTTCCCTCCTCCAAGAATTCACTCTTCACAAAGTTGCCATCCAGGACAATGGAGAAAACGATATCGAAACATACTTAACAACCTCACTGTCTAAAATTGCGGACGATCACGGATATTCGCAACAAGCAATTCCTTGGCCGTCCCAAAAGGAACTGGTGGGGCTTGTTAGCCAGTCCGATGGATTATTCATCTATGCTGCCACAGCGGTGCGGTACATCGGTGACACGGGTGTGAATCCTAAAACGCGTCTAATTGAGTTGACTGGTTCGGCAATGTCACTTTCCTCCCTGGACAGCTTCTACAGCCTGATTATGGCCGAAGCATTCCATAAACTCAGTGACAAGGAAATAACAACGAGACGAGACGTACTTGCCACAGTGGTGTTTCTCCAACGCCCACTCTCGATTGCTAGCATCGCTTCCCTGGTAGAGTTGACGGATGACGAGATTGACATTGAATTGTCTCGTTTTCGTTCGGTGATCTATGTTCCTTCCACCAATGATGGACATGTCACCATCTTTCACGCCTCGTTTCATGAGTTCATCGTCGACCCGAAACGTTGCAGTAGGAACAGCATTGATGCATCCGATACCCACCACAAACTCGGGCTCAAGTGCCTCCAGATATTGAACAAGTCTCTTCGACATAACATGTGCGATTTACCTGATCATGCTATAGTCGCACAGGTCCATCAAATCTCTAATCCCGACCTTATTTCTGAGTCTCTCCGGTACTCTTGCTTGTACTGGGCCTCTCATCTTGTAGAGGCTCTTGCATTCCCACCTGCAGACACATTTCCCTTTCTCAGCGAGCTTGGGACATTCGTCAATACACACTTATTGCACTGGATTGAGTGCCTCAGTACGTTTGGAGAGCTTGGATCTGCGCTGAAGTCTCTCAGCGTGGCAATTAAATCCCACTCGGTTAGTAATCAGCATGGTAGAGGAGTTTAGCTCACCATTTCCCCAGAAATACCCCAAGACCCATGCCCACCACGTGCTGCTACTCGAGGATGCTCGTCGCTACCTACAGATGGCATTTGAGCCGATGAAACATCACTGCCTCAACACGTATGGCTCACCCCTGGCCTGGATCCCTAAATGTGCATCCATCAGATATCACTATTCGACATTGTTCGACAACATACCTAGAGTAGTGGTGGGCATCATGGGGTCTTGGGGATCATTTAAGCATCTCATGTCACACCCTTCATCTGTATTCTCCGTTGCCTTCTCTCCTGACGGTACGCGTGTTGTCTCCGGGTGTTTGGACCATTTGGTTCGTATCTGGAATACCACTACAGGGGAGAATGAGCGCATACTGGTAGGGCATTCAGGTCTAGTTTGTTCCGTTGCCTTCTCACCTGATGGCACCCGCATCGTGTCTGGCTCGGACGATAGCTTGATTCGAGTTTGGAATGCAATAACAGGGGAGGTAGAGCATATCCTACAAGGACATTCAGATGAAGTTAGGGCAGTTGCGTTCTCTCCAGATGGATCAAGTGTTGTGTCAGCCTCTAAGGACACTACTTCTCGGGTATGGGATCTCACCACAGGGGAAACGAGGCGCATGCAAGAATTTGATGCGTCGGTGGGGTCCGTTACGTTCGCGCCTGACGGGAAATATATTGTGTTTGGCATGGGAGACACTACTGTGTGCATTTGTCATGCTACTACAGGGACAGTTGAGCATGTACTCGAGGGACATTCAGAGGCGGTGAACTCGGTTGCCTACTCACGTGATGGGGCACGTCTAGCATCTGGCTCCAGCGACAGCTCAATCCGTATTTGGAATACACATACCTGGAAATTAGAGTGCATACTAAAGGGACATACACGTTGGGTAAACTCTGTTGCATTCTCTCCCGATGGCACACGCGTTGTGTCTGGGTCTTTCGATCTATCAGTCCGTATCTGGCATCTGGCTTCGGGGGTGACAGAGCGTGTGTTTGAGGGACATTCAGATTGGGTGCGGTCTGTTGCATATTCCCCTGACGGGACACAGGTGGCATCTGCGTCAGATGACAACTCGGTCCGGATTTGGGATGTGACGAGCGACTTGGAGATGGAACGCAGTGCGGTCATAGATCGGCCGTCCTTTTCACGTGACAGTGCACGCGTATCTTTTGTTTCGCACCCGACGATGGCTCGTATTTGGAAGGCAATCAAGGGAAAGAAACAACAGGCACTCGAGGGACATTCAGATGCGGTGCTTTCAGTTGCATGCTCTGATGATGGCACACGCGTCGTGTCTGGTTCGATTGACAAGACCGTCCGAGTCTGGAATGCCACCACCGGGGAGACAGAACAAACACTAAAGGGTCATTCGCATTTGGTATTGTCCGTTGCTTTCTCCCCTGATGGGAAATACATCGTGGCTGGATCGGCTGACAAGTCAGTCATTCTATGGAAGACATCTACTGGAAAGATAAAGCGCACACTGAAGGGGCATTCTCGTTTGGTGAGGTCCGTTGCATTCTCGCCTGATGGGGGGCGTGTAGCATCGGGCAGTCATGACTCCTCTGTCCGGATATGGAATGCAACTACCGGCAAAGTTGAGTATATACTCACTGGCGGCCATTCACATTCGGTGTTCTGCGTTTCCTTCTCTCACGATGGAACACATCTCGTGTCTGGCTGGTCTGATCACTCAGTCCGAATATGGAACACGACTACCGGAGCGATAGAGCGTTCATTGGAGGGTCAATCAGACTGGGTGACCTCGGTTGTGTTCTCATCCAATGGCGCGCACGTCGTGTCTGGCTCTCATGACGGCTCAGTCTGTATATGGGACACTACCACAGGTGATTCGACACCACTACTGGAACGTGAATCCTTCCAATTCTCAGATGGTGGCAAGGTGGCTCATGTCATCCCTGGCCACTTTCATCTCTTTGCCCCCGGGGACCTGCAGATCTTCATCTCACCCAGTCGGGACTGGATTCTTGCTAACCTGCCACTGAAATCTTGTTGGATTCCCCCTGATTACCGCAATTTCCGAACACATGCCTTCTGTCCCTCTAAAGTGTGCTTTGGATATGATTCAGGTCACATTGTCATAATTGATCTCAAGCCTATACATCAGTAGCATAGTATAGTATAACTAGGTATCTAGTGATATGAAGTTGTTGAAGATTTGTGACTATTAGTGCCTTCTTCTTGATTGAATCCATGTATTCCTATAACACCAGCAATTAATTGGGATAAATCACAGCATAGATGAACACATGTGCAGACAGATTGAGAAGAAATGTACACTCATGTGCAGGAGGCCATTCAGGCAAAGCCCAGTGAGGATAGCAATTTTGGAAAACAAATTTTGTAAACATGTGCCAATATGACTTCATACGACATCCTGCATGGCTTCCTGTAGAGATGAATCAAGGAAGACTCCCACATCTAATGGATGGACAGCACAGGGGCATAAACCTTTGTTATCCAGTCCCCAGAGGGATGCTGGTCATGCCATCAAGGATAGCCTGATGAATGTTTCTACTATTCCTAATTGGCAGCATTTATACATGGTGTCTTTAACATGATACAATAAATCCCTTGTTTGTTTTCACATGATGCTTACAGGATTTTTAAATCATGGAGCAGAATTGCTCAAGTAAATAATTGAGATGAGCAATGGCAGGTTTTTGTGGACCTTCAGGTAAGTTAGAGAAATAATTTCAGATATTGTAGGGACGATGTGGCATGTATCGAATCCTGAGGGAAACTGCACCTTCTATGTCCACTGGGAGCATCGACCTGGTACGCCTATTCATCCACCTCGCCCACCATAAGGTGTTGACTGTCGTGAGGCTAGAGGAAATTGGTTAATGTCCCTGACCAGGACATTCGGTATGTATTATTGATGAATTTTGGAATGGGTGAGGGGGGTAATCATGAGGGATGAGGTGTGGGAGGGGTGATGTGAGGAGCGAGGAAATCAAAGGATGTGCACCCTAACCAAATCAAAAATAAGAATTACAACCAGGATGAATGTTAAGTCCGTGTGTCAGGCGCTTAGCTAGTACTTCCGAAGGGGTTTTCCGGGTTAGTGCGAAGGTCCGTAACGGGGCCGAAGACCGAGACCGGGGTCGGACGGACTACGGACGGAGACGGAGGCGCCGGAAGTTCAGGGTGGGTCACGGAATAGATCAATCCGGTCACTGAGGTGTTCGAGGTCGAAGGGACTTGGCTTCAACTTGTGTGTTGCGCCCTCCTCGATCGTCTGTCCCTAATTTCGGAGAGGAGAAGGAAGTTCACCGGAGTGAGTCGGAACTGGGTGGACTAGGATGATATTCGTACTAGCGAACAGTCTAGTCGACTGGGAGACTATATACATGCGACTGTCTTGTACTATCTTTTGCCGGTAATAAAACAAGGGAAAAGGAAGTACAAGGGGGTCAATATAAAAGAGAGAACAAGGGAGCGAGGTACGCGATAGTCCTGCGCGTCGGTTATCAAAGTATTGAGTCTCGGTCGGGGACGGACTCGGAGGTGGTGTCTTGGTCGCAACGGGATCGGAAGCGGACAGTGGACTCTGGGTCGGACTTGTCGGGAACGGAGATTACGGAAAACGATCCTTTGTCCTTTCGGTCGGAAAGGTCTCGGAATAAGGAGGGGTGGTTGTGGGGGTTGTTGAAGGTATGGGCTATAACAATGAACCTCTGAGTTCCTAATCTGCGATGCTTGTGATTGCAAGGGTGTTGGACATCTTTTGTTGAAATATTTCTAGTTTAATGACAAACACTTTTTTTTTTNTTTTGCTTTGAATAAGAGGGGCATCGGAGAAGGGTGATCCAGATCCCTGGGCTTGTAATGAAGCATTGGCTATGCCAGTAGTATGAATCTGGCACACTCGAACATGTTCATTCATATTTGGGTTCTCCTTACCCAATGCTTACTTGTACAAGAGGATGGGAAATGATGCCCCTCTTATTTAAAAAATAGACAAACCAGAGTGTGTCTTTAAACTAGAATTATTCTAACTAAACATGACCACTCCCCTTGAAATCACAAACATCGCAGATAAAACATTCGATCATATTGTCACAGAGAGGGGAGTCTGTCAGTCTGCTCACACTTCCATCTCATCTTGGAAAAATAATCAAAAAAAAAAATCACCTGAAACTCCCAACACAATCCATGTGGACCCAGATTTAAGGTCTGCTGGATCATCGTGAGTGGCATGTCCAGCTTTCAGGACACAGATGGAGATGGAGGGATCTTCGCTCAGTCTCACTGCGTGTGAGCCCCTAGAGCAAAGAAAGTAGTCAGACGTGACTGACTGAGGGAGGCACACAGGTTTTTTTCCCTTACCCTCAAATGCACAATTAATATCAACCTCCAACCTCAGGAGGCATAAAAACCAACTGGTCAAAGGTTTTCATCCTTAAGCTCCTTTCCGAGGACAAATATTAGGGTTGAATAATTCTTCATTTCTTAGTTATAGCAGCTAATCATGATGTTAACATATATAATACTATCAGTGAGTGTATTAACTGTTTATCCCCATTACCTCCATTCTCATAGTATTTTAGACCCTCCACCTGACCGTTTAGAGCTTCTCGTATGACTTCCACAATCAATTTATGCGGCCTGCAACCCTGCATCATCTGCGCCACGACATGCATGCATGTGGAGTACTTGCGAGCTAATGCTTCTCATCTCGAAGCATGGGCAACCGACCCTGAGAATACAAAAATCAATGAACGGCATGGCCAGAACGGGAAAAACCACAATCACTTACTCATCATCCTTGACAAGCTGGACATGCTTAGAGCCACCTTCTTTTGTTTCTGTATGCAAGACAAATGTAGGGATGTCGACGGGATTATTCTAACTATAGCTTATGAGCTTGTGTGATGATTCAGTTTTATCAGCCATGCTCTCTTGAACATTTTGGAAACAGATCCAGAAGCTGGCACCCTACACATGCAACACAGTTTTCTTACCTAATTGTGACACTGATCAAAGATGCCTTGAAAGATCTTACCAGAAAATCTATTATTGTTGTCATCGATGCTTTGTGTTAGGAGTTTTAGGTGATTTATTTTGTTTATTTTTCCAAGATGAAATGGAAGTGTGAACACACAGACTGACCCCCCCGTCTACGACAATATAATCGAATGTTTTGTCTGCAATGTTTGTGATTGCAAGGGTGTTGGTCATGTTTCATTATAATAATTCTAGTGTAAAGACAAACTCTGTTTTTTTATTTTAAAAATAAGAGGGGGATCGTTTCCCATCCTCTTGTAGGAGTGAGCAATGGGTAAGGGGAACCCAGATATGAATGAACATGTCGGAGTTTTTACAGATACATACTACTGGCATACCCAATGCTTCATTACAAGTCCAGGGTTAGTATATACTATTTTCTTCTCAAGAAGTGCGTTGTCAGCATACTGTCATCTTGCAAGTGGTGACTGGCAATAAAATCAACATCAGAGATGTAATCGAGATTAATAATGCGTATCTTATGACCTATGGGTTGTGGCTGCTGGGTTTGTTGCACAGTGTCAAGCCCCGGATACCAAGCTCTGGTTCACTCGGTAGTACCGACCGAACAACCCTTGCCTTTTAGTCCCACACACCAGTGACAAGGCATCCCTCGCCAGTACATGGCCTCGGTCCGGTACATTTGGCTCATCGTTTGGTTTACTTTCCTCATCCTGTCCCCTCTCTCCTTTGTCATTCCTTCATTCCCTATCCTTCCCCTTGTCTGTTTACCTTTGGGACATTCACTCCTTGTTGCCACTCAGCAGTGGCACTATTGTTTTATGTTCAGGCCACTCCTATTGTTCTATTCTCATTCACTCTTTTGTCCTCAGCCATACTTTATTGTTCTATTATCATCCACATTCCTTGTTCTATTCTTGATCATTGTGGACAATACCTCCACATGATTCTTCATACCTTATTGTTCTCCATTCCTTGTGCCACTCTGTTCCACATCTCACTTATTAGCCTATATAAGTAGCCAATGTATGTAGATGGTTCTTCGTTCTGGAAATCAACTAGGTTTACGCCTTTTTGTCCTCCCCCTCTCCTGTCCCAAGTCCTTTACCTGGGCCGACATTCTTGGCACTCTCCCAGGTATCCCTCTGTCCCAAATCGGTGGCATGCATGGGAAGTAGGGCGCAACGCATGAGCACGTTGAAGCCATGCCACTACTTCTAGCCTGCAGGACTTGGCCTTTACCCGTCCGACCCCTTCGGCTTTCCCGAGGCCTGTCAGTATGTACGGTGCTTGACACACAGCGTGATTAATAGACAGTCTCTAATTTATAATAAGGAATTTTACATTCAAAAAGAGCAGGGGGCGGAGAAGAGAAAAGATCGTTTCCCTGAATCGTTCCTGTGTAGGCAGCACACTGGGATATAATTATGCTCTGTCCGAAACCCAACCTATTTATAGAAAGGTATCAACGTAAAGACTTGTCCAGCTGATGCTGGCCCTCTCTTTGTCCCTGGGGATGCGACATCATTGTTTCTTTTGATGCAACTTTGGACCTCCCGGACCTTCAGGGGTCCAATGCATGCTGCAGCCTGTACTACTGCCTCAGAAATTCTATCGCACTGTCCTTCCTAATGCATCCAGAATGAGAGAACAGCTTTCCACAGACTCACTCCTTTCCCATGGTGAGGTACATCACATAGCATATAATCTAACACCCTCGCCGAGCCCATGTCAAGGGACCGTAGAACCCCTATGTCCCTGAAAAGAAGAACCAAGCTTGCACCTATTATCACACTAAATTCAAATCATATATAAATAGAAAACACACCCTTTTGTGCAGCTTTCTCCTGGACATCCATATCAATTCATTGTTCCTGGACTGCAAATGACAAAGAATGTTTGAGTCTTGGATTGACTTCCATACTCTGGTCCAATTCTGGGGTTGGTTTCTCCACCAAGATGGGAGAATCCTGAGCAGCAATCCGTATTCCCCTATATCCTTGAAAAGCAGAACCAAGCTTGCACCTATTATCACACTAAATTCAATTCATATATAAATAGAAATAAACCCTTTTGGGCAGCAGTTTCCCGGATATCCAGATATAATCATTGGTCCTGGAGTACGATGATAAAGGAATGTGCGAGTCTCAGATTGGCTTGAATACTCTGGCCCAATTCTGGGGTTGGTTTCTCTGCGAAGTTGGGAGAGTCTTGAGCAGGGATTCGTATTTATGCAGAATAATGCCCAAGCCCCATGTCCAGCTTTACTCTCCACCCTATTCTGTTGGACAGCCATGCTCCACGCGACTCATTCATCCATTGTGATAACAATGTCGTCGCTATAACAAATCGAGGATCCCGAGTATGAGGTCAGAGATCATTTATAAATATACATTTTCAGTGCATCTAGGGACAGGGAGAACGATTTCAGCATTTACTGAACAACTCCTATTATTCAGGAGGTGATGAATAAAGAAGTGAATAAAAGGTAAGAAATTAATCAAAACCTCCTAATCATCTCATATCTTGTTGATCTGCCATCCTAATTGAGAAGTACAATTTGTGCCCAATATGTAAAGGTGGACACACACCCGTCGTTTGCTTGGTCCCTCTACGTAGCAGCATCTCCGGAATGCTTGGGTTTGTCTGTTTCACTCAATAGGTGTTCCCAGTACCATAGCACTAAAGAAAAAACTGCATTTGGAAGAGGAAAGGTGATTGATGAACTCCAAGGTGCTGACTGTATGTGTGGGAATAACCTATAAGCTACAAGAAGCCGATGGTTATACAGGCTAAGGCTGTATTTGTCAGTGGGAGGGGAAGGATTGTAAGGTGACTCCTGCAGCCCAAAGTTCGCCCTGTCTATATTCGGTGGGAAGTAATATATGCATTAAAGACACATTTATATATGCTTGAGACTTACAATAATAACCACGAGGGGGTTGCCTGGAAAGCAAGTGATGCTAGGCATGATTAAATGTGTCAAAACAAGGTTCTGGCGCTGGCATTGCCTTCACACGCAGTTCTTGCCACATCACACACACTTGTCATTCGACCCACCTCAGGTAGTTGAGATCAATCCTGAGCCAAAAAACGTTTGCAGTTGAACATAACATCCATGTCATCTCCAGCAATCATATCTACTGTTAGTGGGAACACCATCTGTAGGTTGTTTTTGACAATGGATACAATATATCTAAGACCTAACCACTAGTCATATTCTGTTGCAGATGTGTACCATGATGCAGTTATCCATAATATCATCAGTAAGTGCAGCGTCACTTCATGACAGTGCTTTCATACTCAAGGCAGTGTAGACATCTTGTCGGATTCCTTAGCGTTACTCAAAGCGGCGGAGCGCACATCATATGACACACGGTTTGGCGCGGAAGGTGATCAACCCCATGGGTGCATGAAAGACACCCGTGTACAGATATTGGCCAAGCTAGAGGCCTGGGCACATCACCCTTCTACTCCTAACATTTATTGGCTCAATGGCAAGCTCAGTACTGGGAAAACGACGATCGCACACTCGTTCTGCCAGAGTTTGGACACGAAGAAGAAACTTGGAGGAAGCTTCTTCTGTTCTCGCTCAGGATTGATGGATGCACGCCAGATCATCCCTACAATTGCCACAATGCTTGCTCAATCTAACCCAAAGATCAAATCAGTCATCCATGATGTCATCGTGGGCAAACCTGATGTCGCCGATCTCAATGATCTACTTGAGCAATTCAGGTCCCTGATCGTTAATCCTGTCAACATCGCTGCTAAAAACGAATAAGAGGTTTATTATGTTATTGTTATAGATGCCATGGATGAATGCTCGGCACCTGGAATTGTAGAAATGCTGATCACAGCCATCCTCGACAGCATCACAGACATTCCTCTCAAATTTTTAATTACAAGTCGACTAGAGACGTGGGTCAGGAGGGTGTTTAATTGTGCCGCTGTACCTTCCCTTCTGCAAGAATTCGCTCTTCACAAAGTTGCCATCCAGGATGATGGAGAAAACAATATCAAAACATACTTAACAGCCTCACTGTCTAAAATTGCAGATGATCATGGATATTTGCAACAAGCACTTCCTTGGCCATCCCAAAAGGAACTGATGAGGCTTGTTAGCCAGTCCGATGGATTATTCATCTATGCCGCCACAGCGGTATGGTACATTGGTGTCATGAATGTGAATCCCAAAATGCGTCTCATTGAGTTGACTGGTTCGGCAATGCCACTTGCATCCCTGGACAACTTCTACACCCTGATTATGGCCAAAGCATTCCAGAAACTCAGTGACAAGGAAATAACAACGAGACGAGATGTACTTGCCACAGTGGTGTTTCTCCAGGGCCTGCTCTCAATTGCTAGCATTGCTTCCCTATTAGAGATGACACATGACAAGGTTGACATTGAATTGTCTCGTTTAGTCGCATGTATATAGTCTCCCAGTCGATGGGACTGTTCGCTAGTACGAATATCGACTTAGTCTACCACCTAGTTTCCAATTCATTTCCGGTAAACTCCCATCTCCTTTCCGAAATTAGGGACAGACAATCGAGGAGGGTGCAACACATAAGTTGAAGCCAAGTCCCTTCGACCTCAAACACTTCAGTGACTGGATTGAACCAATCTGCGACCGACCCTAAGCTCTGGGCACTTCTGTCTCCATCCGTAGTCCATCTGACTTCCGACTTCGGTCCTCAGCCCCGTTATGGACCTTCCCGTCAACCGGATAGCCCTTTCGGAAGTAATAGCTAAGTGCCTGACATGCGGACTTAACAGTAACCCAGATCCCTGCAGTTGTAATGAAGCATTGGCTATGCCAGTAGTATGAATCTGGCAAACTCCAACATGTTCATTCATATATGTGTTCTCCTTACCGAATGCTCACTTGTACAAGAAAATGGGAAACGATGCCCCTCTTATTTTTATTTTTATTTAAATTAGAGTTTGTCTTTAAACTAGAATTGTTCCAACTAAACATGACCAACACCCTTACTGTTATGGCCCATGCAGCCAAACAAACCCACATTATCCCCCACAACCACCCGCACTGTTTCCGGGACCTTTCCGATCGACCAAAGCCTGAACAACCGATTTCCAGATGTCTGACATACTTTCAGTGGATCCGCGATTCCGACCCTCCGAAGACTCCAAAAGTCAAAGTTCCGTTACCTTGATAGCCGACGCGCAGGACTATCGCGTACCTCACTCCCTTGTTTTCTCTTTATACTGACCCCTTGTACTCCCTTCCTCCTTGTTTTATGACCGGCAAAGAAAGTACAAGGATAGTCACATGTATATAGTCTTCCAGTCAACTAGACTGTTCGCTAGTATGAATATCGATTTAGTCTCTCACCAGTTTCCGATTCATTTCCGGTAAACTCCTGCCTCCTTTCCGAAATTAGGGACAGATGATCGAGGAGGGCACAACACATAAGTTGAAGCCAAGTCCCTTCAACCTCGAACACCTCAGTGACCGGATTGAACCATTCCGCGACCTACCCTAAGTTCCCGGCGCCTCCATCCCCCGTCCGTAGTCCGTCTGACTTCCGTCTCGGTCCTCGGCCCCGTTACGGACCTTCGCGCTAACACAGATAGCCCCTTCGGAAATGCTAGCTAAGCGCCTGACACGCGGACTTAACACTTACAATCACAAACATTGCAGACAAAACATTCAATTATATTGTCACAGACAGGGGAGGCAGTCAGTCTGCTCACACTTCCATAACATCTGGGAAAAATAATCAAAATAAATCACCTGAAATTCCCAACACAAAGCATTGATGACAATAATAATAGATTTTTTGGTAAGGTCTTTCACAGCATCTTTGATCAATTGGTTAAATGGCATGGCCGGAATGTGAAAAACCACAATCACTTACTCATGGTCCTTGACAGGCTAGACATGCTTGAAGCCACCTTTTTTTGTTCCCATATGCAAAGACGAATGCAGGGATGTCAACTGGATCATTCTAACTATGGTTCATGAGCTTGTGTGATGGTTCAGTTGTATCGCCCATGCTCTCTTGAAGATTTTGGAAACAGATCCAGATACTAGCACCCGATGAAACTTCAGTTTAATGACCTCATTGTGACACTAATCAAAGATGCTGTGAAAGATCTTACCAAAAATTCTATTATTGTTGCCTGTCAAGCCCCGGATACCAAGCTCTGGTTCACTTGGTAGTACCGACCGAACAACCCTT
>QLPG01002611.1:0-12351 GCA_003314385.1 Gomphus sp. MG54
GAGTGAACGGAATTGCGAACAGATGAAAATGAAATGAAACATAATGAAAGATATTAAACGTAAATGAGTATAAAAGGCAACAAATTCCCACAGTGATGTGTTCTTTCAACTGGGTGTTATGGCCCATGCAGCCAAATAAACCCACATGGAATACCACAACCATCCATACCGTTTCCAGAACCTTTCCGATCGACCCAGGCCTGAATAACTGATTTCGGGATGTCCGACATGCATTCCGAGGTTCCACGATCCCGAACCTCCGAAGACTCTGAATTCAAGGTTCCGTTACCTTGATAACCGATGCGCAGGACCATCGCATACCTCACTCCCTTGTTCTCTCCTTTATATTGACCCCTTGTACTCTCCTTCTCCTTGTTTTATGACCGGCAAAGATAGTACAAGGATAGTCACATGTATATAGTCTGCCAGTCGACTGGAGTGTTTGCTAGTACGAATATTGACTTAATCTGCGTCACAGTTTCCGATTAATTTCTGGTACACTCTTCGACTTTCCGAAATTAGGGACAAACGATTGAGGAGGGCGCAACACATAAGTTGAAGCCAAGTCCCTATGACCTTGAACCACTTATATCACCCTAGACCGCGAACCGTACCAAGACCCCTGGCATTCCCGACTTCCGACTACTCCGATTCCAACTGATCTGGACCCTCACCCCCCCTCCTTTGGAATACGACCTCTCCCTCAGAACCTTCTCAGAACCCCCCGAAACCCCTCCGGAAGTCCTCAGCTCAGCGCCGACACGCGGACTTAACACTGGGCCAAAAGGCCACTATGCCAGGTTATCTGGCATTAGTCTGTGGGCACTATTTAAACAGCAACTTGTTACATGTATTCACCAACCATTGCAATGGTATGTAACAGTACCTCCCTCTTAGGTACCGAGCCCTCAAGGTGCCACAGTAATGATATCTTAACAGGTTTCTCAGGCCTGTCTGTAGCTCCCCCCAAGCACTCTAATTACTATTTGACATAGCAGACCCCCATGATGTCATGGACCATCATGTAAGCCAGGGTTCCTGGGGTCCAAGTGATTGCAACAACCCTCTAAATTATTGCGCACACAGGGATTTGAACCGCTGACCATGGTCAACCTGGCATACTGTAAAAGGCAACAAATTCCCACAGTGATGTGTTCTTTCAACTGGGCCAAAAGACCACTATGCCAGGTTATCTGGCATTAGTCTGTGGGCACTATTTAAACAGCAACTTGTTACATGTATTCACCAACCATTGCAATGGTATGTAACAATGAGTTTGGAATGGAAAAGTGAGCATGTGGAATGTGACGTAAATGAGTGGAGTGATTTGACAGGAGCAGGTGACGCCAAGACGGATACACGAGGTGCATATAGTCTGTGGGCTGAGGGCATAATGTTGAATAGCGAGCGAGGGCAGAGTTGGGCTGAGTGGGCTGAATTGAATAGTCGGCTTGCCGGCGTACAGTTCCTGACAACATGTCACTTCTTAAACCTATATAAGTAGGGCATGCATGTACATATTTCCTCATTCTGGGTATTGACTAGGCTTAGGCCCTTCTACCTTCTCCTCCTCTGTTAAGTCCTCTACTCAGGCTGGCATCATCAGCATCCTCCCGAGTATCCCTTCTGTTGCAAATCAGTGGCATGCACAGAAGAGTAGGGTGCAATGTATGAGTACGTTGGAGCCAAAGCCACTACTTCCAGCCTGCAGGACTTGGCCATTCCCATCTGAAATCTCAGCATTCCCAAAGCTTGACACAAGTACACAATACCAAGCTTCAGTTCACTCAGTGGTACTGACCAAACAAGCTCTACTATTCAATCCCACACACCAGTGACAAGTTATTTTTCACTAATATATGGTCTCAGCTTGGTACATTCAGTTCATCATTTGATCCATTTGTCAAGTACACATACCGAGACCCATTATTTCGGCAGTGCCGACCGAGCAACCATTCTACATTCACGTTCAAGTGTCCATGCCGTATGCATATCACTTGGTACATCAGTCTCATCTTGGCACATCCACCACCCACACACCTACTCCTCATCCCTTGGTCCGTCTCACCTCAGGACCCCCTGTCCTTGTTCTATCCTCGGTCACAGCCCTTGTTTCATAGTCGGGCACTTCCCATTGTTGTTATGGCCCATGCAGCCAAACAAACCCACATTAACCCCCACAACCACCCGCACTGTTTCCGGGACCGTTCCGATCGACCAAAGCCTGAACAACTAATTTCTAGATGTCCGAAATACAGTCCGAGGTTCCGATTCCGACCCTCCGAAGACTCCGAAATTCAAGGTTCCATTACAATTGATAAACTGGCGTGCAGGACTATCGCGTACCTCACTCCCTTGTTCTCCCTTATATTGACCCCTTGTACTCCCTTTTCCCCTTGTTTTATGACTGTCAAAGATAGTACAAGGATAGTCACATGTATATAGTCTTCCAGTCGATTAGACTGTTCGCTAGTATGAATATCAACTTAGTCTCCCACCAGTTTCCGATTCATTTCCGGTAAACTCCCGCCTCCTTTCCGAAATTAGGGACAGACGATCGAGGAGGGCGCAACACATAAGTTGAAGCCAAGTCCCTTCGACCTCAAACACCTCAGTGACCGGATTGAACCATTCCGCGACCTACCCTAAGTTCCTGGCGCCTCTGCCCCCCGTCCGTAGTCTGTCCGACTTCTGTCTCGGTCCTCGGCCCCGTTACGGACCTTCGCGCTAACCCAGATAACCCCTTTGGAAGTGCTAGCTAAGCGCCTGACACGCGGACTTAACAATTGTCCTATCCTTGGCCATGTTCTATTATCCTACCCTTTAGTATTCTATCCCTGTTTTACATTCCTTCATTCTAATTTTACTCATTGTAGACAATAACCACATGCTCTGCATACCTTATTGTTCCACATTCCTTATTCCACATGTCGCTTCTTAACCTATATAAGTAGGACATACATGTACATATTTCCTCATTCTGGGTATCAACTAGGCTTAGGCCCTTCTACCTTCTTCTCTTCTGTTAAGTCCTCAACTCGGGCCAGCATCACCAGCATCCTCCCAAGTACCTGTCTGTTGCAAATCGGTGGCATGCACGGCAAGTAGGGCACAATGCACGAGTACGTTGAAGCCAATGCCACTACTCTTGGCCTGCAGGACTTGGCCATTGTCTGCCCGACCCCCGGCAGTACCAAAGTCTATCAGTACCCGAAGCTTGACAGTATACCCAGAATCACACTACTTCTGTGCATTACAAATATGGTCTTACCAGACACCTTTTTAATGATCTTTCTATCTTCTTATTCAGAACCGGGTTCCCTGGTAACCCTTTTTAACTGTTTTGAATCAGGACTTGCTCACAGCTTCATCAGATTGTCTTACTCCCAGAAGGGTGTCCAACAAGACAGATCTATGCTCCAGCATTTCCAACCCAATACCAGTATAGATTCAGAAACCATCCAGTTCAGAAGAACTTCAGTTTTTCCAGCCGACCAGGAGGCAATGCCCCACCCTCGGCACTCTGTCTGGCATGCTTGATCAATCAGTATCAGCCCACAGACTATTTGAAAATTTGCTTATGATTATGACCCTTTTCGATCTAGTACTTCTTGCTAACATGTCAAGATTCGGTGATGCCGGGATATCGGTTAAGTCCTGCAAACCGTTATGGGGTGGCTAGGCTTCAACGTGCTCTTGCGTTGCGCCCCGCTCTTCCGTGTGCGCCACTAATTTGGAAAGTGAGAGGGACCTCGAGGGGATGCCGAGGGCGTCGGCTCGAGCGAAGGACTTTAGAAATAGAGAGCGGACAAAGGGGTGCGAATCAATTGATATTCTGAGTGAAGAACTATCTACATACATCCCGCTACTTTTATAGTTAAGAAGCAAGATGTGGAACAGGGTGGCGTAAGGAATGGAAACAATAAGGTATGAGGCAACCACATGGAGGCATTGTCCACAGTGATCAGAAAATAGAATAAGGAATGTAGGCGGTATTAGAATAATAGAGTATGGCTGAGAATAAGATAATGAAATGGCGGGCGGGAATAGAACAATAGAGGGTGGCCTAAGATAAAACAATGGCAAAGGCCAAGACAATGAGTGGCCGTCATGTTGTTCGGAGGAAACGGGTAAAGGAGTGGATAGGGGGTTGAAGGAACAATGGAAGGGGGTGTACGAGGGGAGTGGTCCATACGATGTACCGGATGTACCGAGTCGAGGTCGAGCGGTGGTGCGAGATAATGCGGGTAAGGGTCGGTTGGTTGGTATTCCCGAGTAAGTCGGTACTCGGTGTTGCGGGCGTGACATAACAGCACAGATATGTCCACTAGATTTTCTGTCTGGACAACTTCAGTCCACCCATCCATCTGTCATGTCACTAGATCCGTCAGTCAGTAATATTCGGACACAACTCGCTCACCTGCTATAATCCGTTGATTAACAGGGTATTGGGCAGTATTATAATCCATCAAGCCACTAACACTTTTAGGTACATCCCAATGGCCTCGGTCCAGGCAGCACTTGCCACTGTTCCAAAAGCCTCACTCAGGGTCCTGTTCCATTGCTAGAAGCTTCGCCATTAGCCCTAGTCAATGCAACTGCCTTGTGCATGCTTGTATACCAGAACGGCTGGCAAGTTTTTTGGCTGGGACCTCTCGGTCAGCATCGTCATTTGGCATGCTTGGCCAGGGTCTCTTCCGTCTGTCCCTATCCATTCCCGTTTACTCACGTTGGCAGATTCAGTTGTGGTGTATTGACAGAAGAAGAGGGTGACAGATGGACTGAGAGGAATGCGAGATTTTCGTGATGTCAGAAATGGAGTGTTGGAATGTTTGTAGAGGGAGTAGAGTTTGGTCATGAAATGAGGGGATATACTCAGAAGTAAGAGTGGTTATAGGATTGTGAGTGGAGTGTTGGGATGATGTAGGGGTGGGACTGAGGGAACAGAGGAAGTAAAGGATAGGAAGAGAGTGATTGTTATGGCCCGTACTCTCAATAAACCCATACCAGCCCCCACAACTACCCACACCTTTTCCGGGACCTTTCCGATTGCTCGAAGACTAATAACCGATTTCTGGATGTCCGACATACATTCCAAGGTTCTGCAATTCTGAACCTCCGAAGACTCCGAAGTCAAGGTTCCATTCCTTTGATAGACGACGCACAGGATCATCGCGTACCTCACTCCTTGTTCTTCATTTTATATTGCCCCTTGTACTCTCTTCCCCCCCTTGTCTTTACTCGGTAAAAGATAGTACAAGAACTAGATACATGTATATAAATCACCAGTTGACTGGACTATTTGCCAGTATGAATATCGACTTAATTTTGTGTCGTAGTTCTGATTAGGTTCCGGTAAACTCTCCGACTCTCCAAAATTAGAGACAGATGATCGAGGAGGGCGCAACACATAAGTTGAAGCCAAGTCCCTGTGACCTCGAACCACTCGTACCACCCTATACCATGAACAGTCCCAAGACCTCCAGCATTCCCGACTTCTGTCTACTCTGATTCCGATCCCGATTCTGATCCTTTACCTACCCTTGGAACACAAACTCCCCCTTGGAAACCTTTTGGAACCCTCCGAAACCCCTTCTGGAAGTCTCTAGCTAAGCGCCGACACATGGATTTAACAGTGATGAATGGAGGGGTTTTTTGGGAGAGGGATGTCTTTGGGAGGGGAGTTTACGCAGTTTGAAAGGTTTCTAGCTAGTCGCCACCCCCCCTTTTAGGTAGAACACCTCCTCCCTGTCCTCTCATACTCGGCCCCTTGCTGGGCCCTGCCTCCGCACTCCTACCCCTCTTCTGCCCTGGAGCCTTTGGGACTCCCGAGGATGTAGGGATTTCTGTCCACTCGGCCATTCCAGCCCCCTGATCTTGGGTCTCCAGACCATCTTCTGCATAGTCCACGGCTGCCTAACTCACTGGTATCAGTCTCCTGGTAGTAATTGTTTCGTTGGGTTCCGGTTCAACCACCCCTACTAAAACATCCTCACCCACCTCATCTGTGCCCTCAGTGGCTTGTTGTGATTCCTGCCTTGGATTCTCTGCCTCTTCCCAGGTATGCCTATGGTCCATTTGTACTCCTCCAGGCCCCTGCTTGGCATTGGCAATCTCGGCATCCATTTGTTTTGGGTGTTATGTCTGACAAGTTGGGATGATGCGGTGATGTTGATGGGAAGTCTAGGAATACCCCAATCACCCTATGCCATTATGTTGGTGTTCCAAACTCTCATGTTTAATTTCCGGCTTCATGGGTTCAGCCACTAAGGGGAGGATACTGTCAAGTACACGTACCAAGACCCATTATTTCGGCAGTGCCAACCGAGCAACCATTCTATGTTCATGTCCAAGTGTCCATGCCATATGCATATCACTTGGTACATTGGTCTTGTCTCAGCACATCCACCACCCACACACCTACTCCTCATCCCTTGGTCCATCTCACCTCGGGACCTCCTGTCCTTGTTCTATCCTCAGTCACAGCCCTTGTTTTATAGTCGGGCACTTCTCATTGTCCTATCCTTGGCCACATTCTATTATTCTACCCTTTATTGTTCTATCCTTGTTTTACATTCCTTTATTCTAATTTTACTCATTGTGGACAATAACCACATGCTCTGCATACCTTATTGTTCCACATTCCTTATTCCACATGTCGCTTCTTAACTTATATAAGTAGGACATGCATGTACATATTTCCTCATTCTAGGTATCAACTAGGCTTAGGCCCTTCTACCTTCTTCTCTTCTGTTAAGTCCTCGACTTGGGCCGGCATCACCAGCATCCTCCCAAGTACCTGTCTGTTGCAAATCGGTAGCATGCACGGCAAGTAGGGCACAATGCATGAGTACGTTGAAGCCAATGCCACTACTCTTGGCCTGCAGGACTTGGCCATTGTCCACCCAACCCCTGCCGCCTTGTCATATATCACTTCTCCAAGTCCTTCATGTCTGCGATGGTTGTAGTCACCGTATTCGATCCAGTGAATTTCGTGCACATGGCCATCTGCAAGGCATTGAACTTGGAGATTGCGCCACTCTGGTATGTTCTTTTTTTGAGATGGTCCTAAGCATCCAGTGCAGTAGTTGAGTCTTCAATCTCCTGAGACAGGGAGTTGTCGATGACTTGGCATAGAGCACTGACAATACGGTCATTCGTGTCGCTCCACTCGGTCAACTTTGTTTGGTCACTGGGGGGTTTACTGGTATTCCCATCGATATACGTCCAGAGGCCATATGCACGGAGGACTGATTTGCATTTCCAGGACCACAGAGGCCATCCATCGGCAGTGATATCCCAACATTTTTCGCTAATAGCTTGATCTCTGACATGGTTTTTAAAAAAAAAATTATTATTATTTGTCAATTTCTGCGCTGTAGCTATTTTCAAAGCATGGATGGGAAGCCCATAACCTGTAGAAATCTATGCGTGTGACTCAGTTGTGTAAATGGGAACACAACTATATTTCACTCTACCTATGTGTGTAACTACAATACAATAGTAAATAAGTAAATGAACTGCAATGCATGTAGAGCATAAGTCTTACCTCAGTTGTGTAAATGGGAATGCAACTGAGGGAAGTCTAAGAAATGATTCTAGCTTTATACTAATGGAATGTGGATCAAGAGTGGAACGGAAAACAATAAGAACAATAAGAATGAGAACAATGGAATAAGAACAATAATAAAAGGAACAAAGGATATGGTAATACCATATTCCAACAATATCAACTTGGCTTACACCTTCTTGCCTTCCTTCCTCTTGTCTGAAGTCCTTACTTGGGCTGACACTCTCGGCACTCTCCCAAGTTTCCCTTCTGTCTGAAATCAGTGGCACACATGGAAAGTAGGGTGCAACACATGAGTACATTGAAGCCAAGCCACCCCAATTGGTCTGCAGGACTTGGCCAATTCCCACCAGCATCATGAAGTCAGTACTATTGCAATAGTACTGGCCCATGCACATCAGCATTTTCGGTGCCTGACAATTTGAGTTGGTTCTTATCCGGTAGTCTCCCAGATCTTACTAATATAATTTATCCTTTTCCTAACACAGGAGCTATCCTTTGAATCATGAATAGTACTTAGCTCATGTATGCAGGTATATGCACCATGTATTAATATGATATTTGACTTCTACATCTATAAAATATGGAATAGTAGTTAGTGACCTGTGTATTGCCATATTTCCATGTCCATTCCGTCTGCACTGAGACTTACCCGAAACTCGGTGCCTTGAGTAGGGGATAGGATAGAAAGAGAAAAAAAATAAGAAAACATACATAAAATGAAAAATAAAATAAAATATTACGTGTATGAGACTTGTCTGGTTATTCAATATTCCAACAGATATAATCAGATAGGCTCATTGAGCATTTTAATGTGAAATTATCACCTGTGAGCTCTATGCAATATTAGCAAATCACAAAGCACTAGTTAGTTCACATTTTGAGAGATACTCTATGTATGAAGAGGGAATTTGAGGAATAATGCATGATTGTATATGTTATCTTACTCTTGTGTTTATTTTTGTTCAATAAAAGTCAATTACTGTTCTCTGGATGACTTGGTGCGCGGGGTAATCTTTCAATCTCCAGAGGTTCGACAGTCACGTGATCTAAATTGTAGAACAGCTTTACCTATATATATGCTCCAATTGAAAAAGGTTGAATAAATCAATGCGATCAATGTATTTGTTACAAAACGAATGACTTTGAATTCTGTCATAATGTGTCCACAAAAACCTTATGAAAACAAGGCCGTCCAACAACAGCTATCTATCTGGATTGACGAGGGTTCCGCTGACGTTACGTGCCGTAGAGGCGTTGCCTTTGCCTTTGTGGGAGAATTGTTCTGAAATGCGCTCCCGTTCCAAATCATGTTTGTGCTTAGCAAGTATCGCTAGTCTGGCAGTTTCCGCTTCTTCCTTGCTAGCTTTCGCCGCGGCTCTCTTTGCAGCTCTCTGCCTTTCCTTCTTTGTGGCTATCTCTGGAGCTTTGGACTGTGGTGGTGGTGGTGATGTCGTAGTGAACGATGATTGAATGTGTTCTTTGAAAAATAAGCTTCGAGTCGGAATACGCGAAACCTGTTGACATGTCACTCACTAGCCTTTCCCCTACTTTTAACCACCCCCCAACCACCATCATCCTCTCCGTCAGCGTCGGCTCCTCTGAAGTCTTCAAAATCTTCGTAATCTCTCCAAGAGAATCCAATTGCAGGCTTCGTGGTGGGAGCTGGAGCAGCGCGTATTACACGGGATAACTCGGGATATTGAGAAGACTCCAACATACTGTGGATTGAGCAATCTCAAAATGAGATTTTCATGCGTGGTTTATGTGAAATTGGAAGCTTACTCGTCGACCGCCGTCTTGCGTCCTTTGGGTAGTAATTTTTCCGCGAGAGTTTTGTGCGAAGGATTGTGCTCTTGCTCTCTCGTCTTTTCTAAAGCTCCTGTGGACGAGCCGTCTTCCTCCACGGACGTCGCCGTCGTGACTCCGGGATCGCTGGTTGTGGGATGTTGCCCCGAGGTTTTACGGCGAGACTCGACACGAGTCCACGCTTCCGTGTTAGGTGGATTGGGGGATGGATGTTTGGCAGTCTGCAGAGGGGGCGACGAGCCGGACCCAGTCGATGGTCGAGAAGGACCAGCAACTGGAGTCGAACTTTCCGAAGCAACGCTACCCTTTTTCCCCTTGCGCTTCTTCTCCTTCACGGGCTTGGAAACACTTGGAGAAGAAACCCTTGGAGATGCATCTGCCGCCGCCAACTCTGGAATTCCCCCGGGTACAGTTTTTGTAGACTGCGAGCTGTCAGGGGCTTGGGGCTTCTCTTTAACCGATGGTACTGATGAATCTTGTACCCCGCCAGTGGTTTTTTTCTTTTTGCTTTTCTTGCCGACTATTTTATCGCTTGGCAGTTGAACCCCGGAATTAGTGTGGTTGCGCCAAACAGTCGCGACGGAAATAATAACAACAATGATGACGGCTACAAGATTTTGAGGGGTGATCAAGCTCTGAACAGACCCCATGGCGTAGGTAGCCTTCGATCGGCAAGGGAATAACAAGGTAGGTAGTTCGTGAGACCTACTTACATTTACGTGAGCGCCTAGCGCTTAGTGACGGATTCCCCGTCTCTGATTGGCAACTGGTGATCAACTGCATGAAATATGGAATAGGTGAGCCAGATGTAGTTTACAATAAAGGCGATAGTAAGCTTGCTTCCCAAGTTATATCCTTGCCGTATACTGCCAAGCAGTGCCTCTGCCATACCCTCGTGATGAACTCTGAAGCTTAACTCCTAGCTTTTGCAACTTTATTGTGATAGCTATTAAATGTCCTTGTTACTGTATATTTCCCTGGTCTTATTCTAGCTCTATATATCACAGTAATTCGGTCATGTGGGTGTGAGCCTTGGAGATAGCGGTTTCTACAGGAAAAGAGCTGATTTACCCATATATCTTAGATATATTCACAACCATCCTGCCAGTGCAACGTCATGTCTCCCCTCCTACAGGATTTCATGTTCACAAACACTCGAATATTATTCATACATGTGCTCATTGCGTTGAACTAGCTCAGGTTGCATGCCAGAGGAAATTCCCTGGTTCACGAGTGACTCAAAAAGCCGATTTTTCCTCCACTTATGTCTTCCACAAAACCATAGAATACAAATGTTATCTATATTACCCCTTCATCTGAAGCTCTTCAGTGCCATGTTCGTTACAAGGATAGAACATGGAGAGTCTCAGGTTGCGAAAAGACGAAAGATGTATCCTTTCCTAGACGGCAGTCTTTGATAGTAGAGCTGATACAAGTACGGTCGCCATTAGGTTCGTTGTTGAGCTCTCCCTCGTGCCTTGGAGATCCACGTGAGCGGTTTATAAAAAGGGTCGACCCAGGGCAAAGCTATAGCTTTAAGACTCATCCGGTGGGAACAGTGGGTTAAAAAGTACAATGTTTTACTTAACATCCTGTCCACTACATCCTGTCCACTCAAAGGTAATAAGGGAAACTCATTGTCATCCATTCCCAACCCTGGCTTAAAAAGGTGGTAAACAATTTGAAAAAAAAATTGCCACTCTTTCAGTTTTGAAGTCGAATAGTTCACCCCATATCCCAGGATTACCGTCACATATAAGATTTCCTCTCGGCCTCTCAAATTAGTAAGCTCGGTGAGTTCACATGGAGTTCGTGCTTAGTCTAGGCACGGATTCTTTATGTCTCGGCAACAATCAGATCAAACTCCAGAGTTGTCCCCCACTGGCCAGAGCATGTTAATTGGATTTGGAAACAAATTCAATCCCGAATTGTCAATGTGCTTGTAATGCATTAGAAGTGGAACTAACACACTAAAGAGGTTTATGAATGATATAAGGTTGATAAAAAATTGAGGAAGTTGCGATAACAGCGTAGAGTAGGCTGATGTTTTTACTATTCGAGCTTTGGGAATGCAAATGGGCAAAAGAATGCTAGGGTGCTGCGGCTTCTTCCGAGAATTGGGGGTTTTGCCGGCGGTTCGACACTAAATATGAAAGGTTGGGTAAGATAGAGGGTGTCATGTTTGTTGGTCAATCACATTAGGTTTACACCCATCGAAGCTTTAGAATAGGAGAAGGCATCACGTGGTACCTATAATTCTGATTGAGTTTTGAAGTGTCTCCACCTGTTTATTTGTGGCAACCCTGGGCCTGAGTTGTAAGGAGAAACGAATAAGAGCGGTCAGCGGTTGGTGTGCCTGTAGCGATTGAATGTAGGGCTCCTATACCCGGGGGCGGAGTTCTCATGAAGCTGACTAATCGACTACGGCTACGGAAAAGAACGATTCGCTCACACAAGTTCACACACCAGGCGCTATTATAATGAAGGAAGCTCGAAATTTGGCCATTGATTCCCATGCACACCATCATGCTTCTTTGCCGGGGGATTTCCTGATTAGCATATTTGCAAGATGTTGGTTGAAATACCTAACAAGGAAATGAGGCTCCGCCAACGCGAGAAGAATTTTGCACATCGGGCACATTGGGGCCTCGAGACCCTTTTTGCGTGAGCAACCGGAGCTTAGAAGAGCTCAAAGGTGAAAATTGAATGGGGCTCACGTGACTCCCCGGATCCTAGATATAAACCCCAATGTATTCTGCCTTTTTGTCTCAGTTATTGCCAGCATGTCCATCGAAGAATCTCTTGTCGATGTGCTTGTCGTGGGTGCAGGTCCTGCGGGTTTAATGTGTGCTCACGGCTTGGCAAAACTTGGCGTCAATGTGAGAATAATTGATCAGAGGCAGGACTCTATTCTATCACCGTTACTTGCCTGTTGAACTGACTCTACACCATTTGATATTAGGCCGATTAAG
>QLPG01002614.1:0-15992 GCA_003314385.1 Gomphus sp. MG54
ATTGCATTTGGAGCTAGAGTCTCCCTTGGTTTTTCTGGGAACGTCTTTGTTTGTTGACACCTACTGCACCCATCCACATACGTTCTCACATCTCCATGTATCCTTGGCCACCAGTAGTTCCTGAGGATGAGTTCTGTTGTCTTGAACCTCCCAGGGTGACCTGCAGTGGGCATGTCATGGTGTAGATGAATGATTTCCTCTCGAAGCTTCCTGTTCTTGGGTATGTATATCCTTCCTTCCCATGTTATAATCCCCTCTTCTTCCTTCCAATCCTTCTCTCCACTCTCTACCCTCTCTTTGACTTTGCTCTCTATGCTCTTTGCCTTTCTGATCCTTTTCGTCAGGTCTTCCTCCTCTCCTCTGAGCTCTCCCCTTATTGCTCGGAAGAACTCTTGCTTCAACACTGTAACTCCTGTGTTGTCTCTTTCTACTCCCTGTTTATGGTCCTCCCATCTTGAGAGGAGGTCAGCCTTCTTGTTAAGTTGACCTGATCGATGCTTCAGCATAAAATCATAGTCTGCCAATTCGAGTGACCACCTGGCCTGGCGGTGGTTTAGCTTTCTTGCCATCATGAAGTATTCTAGGTTCTTGTGGTCCATCCATATTTCAAATGGCTGCATTGTCCTTTGCAGATAGTGCCTCCACTCTGCCAATGCCTGCATGATAGCTAGCATCTCCTTATCATGTATATTATAATTCCTCTCCACATCATTGAGTGCTTTGGACATGTAGGCTACTGGTTTCCAGGTTCCTTGTTGCATTTGTGACAGGATTGCACCACTGGTGAAGTCTGAACTGTCTGCTTCTACTTGGAACAGGTCCTCATCTGTTGGAAAGGCTAGGATTGGTGCTGCCATTACTGCTACCTTGAGGAGTTGGAAGCTTATCAACTGTTCAGCTCCCCAGTTCCATGGCTTGTTCCCTGTTAGTTCATGTAGTGGTTTGGCAATGCTTGCGAAGCCTTGGATGAAGCAATGATAGAAATTGACAAAACCCAAGAATTGCTGCAGTTCATTCTTTGTCCTGGGAACTGGCCATCTGCTCACTCCTTCCACCTTGACTGGGTCCATCTCCACCTTCCCTTCGCTCACTACCAATCCCAGACATTCCACCTTCTCTTTCTCAAACTCGCATTTCTCTGGATTGAGATAGAGATTGTGTTCTTGTAGTAGGGCCAAGACACGCTTGACAGTCCTTCTGTGCTCTTCTAAGTCTGTCGAGTAGATTATGATATCATCTATATAGGTGCTGATGCATCCTTCATTGATCAATTCATGGAAGATGTCAGTCATCATCGTCTGGAATGTTGCAGGGGAGTTGGTTAATCCAAAGAACATGACCAGTGGTTCAAAAAGGCCTCGGTTGGTGATGAAGGCCGCTTTGTGTTCATCTCCTTCCTTGACTCAGACATTATTGTATCCCCATCTAATGTCCAGCTTAGTGAAGATGTGTGCATGGCATAGTTTGTGGATTACTTCAGAAATCAGTGGCAGTGGGTAGCAGTTCTTAATTGTCATTGCATTCAGCCACTGGTAGTCCTGCACTGGCCTCAAGCTGCCATCTTTCTTTTTGATGAAGAAGAATGGTGATGCAATGGGAGACTTGGATAGTTGGATCTTCCCTGACTTCAGGTTTTCTTCCAAAAACCCATCTAGCTGCTTCTGTTCCTCTAGACTGAGTGGGTACACCTTGCTTGAGAATGGTTCAGCCCCTAGCTTTAGTTTGATTGCATGATCCCACCGCCATCATTCAGGAAGGTTATTGTCAAACCCCTCCTTTGTGAAGACCCCTCTAAACTCTTCCAGGTAGTGTGCTGGCACCATTTCTTCCACCATCCTCTTCTTCTTCTCTTTCTGTGCCTCCTCTGCCAGCTTCTGTGAGTGCGTCCTGGCTGTAGATGGGTCTGGCAGATAGGGTTTCCTGGGGTATTCCCGCGCTATTATATCGGAGAGTCGGTGGGACAATGAGGGGGATAGTTCCCTAGAATTTCCTGTGATTTCTATAGTATTTATCACTAGGAAATATATTGCTCTACAGTAAATCTACTGGAGCTGAGTCCCGGGTTTACTCTCCGCTTAGGCGCCGATCCGGGAATCCGGCCTGGGCACCAAAGCGTCAGTTTAACAGTTTGTGGTCCTCCCACAAGTTAGATATAGTATGTAGTGATGTGATATAATATATTATGTTGGAAACCCAACTCTGACCGGGCCTTGCTGTGCGACGAGTAGTTGTTGTTCTAGTCCTAAGTAGGAAAGTACGCTCGGCGCTTAACCTTCCGGTTCAGCGCGAGGCAAGAATATTCAAGTGTAGCCTAAAGGCTAGTGTGATGGGGGGCAACGGTATAGTTACAATTGCTTGTTAAACTACTACAAACTACTCGTACTATATATGAAATAGGGAATGTATTTATAAGTGAAAACTTCACGGAGTGAAGTTAGAAGCCGGCCTAATGCAGCCGTGCGCGTGGTGCACCCGCATATATGCGGTGGGGATGATACAGACGAAAACTTCACAGGGGGGAATATGGAAATAGGAGAGAATATGAAATAGACTGAATAAGAAATCCACATGCCAGTGTATCCCCTTCCCAACATGTCCAGATGATGTGAGCTGGCCCTTGGGGTAGGTATGGGGCCGGGTAGACAGTGTGATGGAAAACACGCTCCTAAATTCCTGAGGATATTCATGAGTCTTCCTCATAGTGTGTGGAGTCCTTGTATGGAGTCTCGTGTTGATTGGGGAATTGTTGGGGGAGATAATGGATGTTTAGTGTAGAATATATGTATAAAATTGACTCAATGGTCCCTGGTTCTAACACTGGCTACATGCCCTTCCTCCTCCTCTGGATATATCTGGGTCCCAAATATATGGTCTCCCTCCTCTAGTTCTTCCTCCTCTTCTTCTAGATCATCCTCCTCTACACCTGCTTTTGACATTCCACATTCCAAGGGACATCGGTCAAATGTCATCTCTCCTGTCTTCCAGTTGACACTTGGGTTATGCTTCTGAAGCCAGTTGAAGCCAACAATGAGGTCTGGCTTTCCAGTATTGGTGACTGCAAAAGGGAAGACCTCTGAGTGGTTCTTTATCCTGACTCTGAGGGTTACTGTGTGGGTTATTGGTCCTCCTTCAATGTGGGTTCCATCCACATTGTAGACAGGTAGTGGTCTTGGGAGTCTTTCCATTGGCAAACACTTGGCTTTTACAAAGCCTTCATCAATGTAGCACCCTGTTGCCCCACAGTCTAGGAGTGCTTCAACTGTGAATCCCCTTTTGTCTGTCAGTGTTTCAACAGTGGTGGGTATCATCACCGAGGATTGGTTGATTTGTCTGATCTACTGTTTTCTTCCCCTAAGCTCCTTGATCACTTCTATGCCCTCCTCTCTTCTCATCCCTTGTATGGCTTCCACTACTTCTTATGTCACTTCTCCTTTCCTTCCGCTGTGTGTCCACTGTCTCAACACTTCCTGCCCTGACTTGTTGTCTTGGTGTATCCTCCACAACACCCACTCTGTCGTTCCCTCTTTGGGTTTCTCCACCTCTTCTGCCACCACCACCTTCTCTTCTCGCTTCCTCTTCTCTTTCTTCTCCTTCTCAACTTTCAACAGTTGTTCTAGGATGATTTCAGGTTCAGGTTCTGCACTTTCTTCAACTGCTAGTGGGGTGAAGTAGTTTACAGATATCCAGGGTGAGGAGGACATCCTTTTCATTCCTGCCTCTCCTGAAAATCCTCCTTCTTCAACATGTCCAGCACCTCCTTTTTCTCCTCTTTTGTCCACCCATCCATCGTTGCTCTGACCTTCTGGATACCTCAAGGTTTGGGACAGTTTCGTGCTATGTGTCCTTGCTCTCTGCAGTTGAAGCACATCACCACCCTCACTGGCTTCCCTCAAGCCTGATCAATCTCCATGGGTTGTGGTCCCAAAGTAGGTGGCAGAGCAAGTGGCTGAGCTGGAGTAGATTGTGGATTCCTTGGAGCCTGCCATATCCTTGGTCCTATAGTCCCCCTTTTTGTCGCTTGGTATTCATCCAACTGGCTGTCAAAATGGAGGGCATATGACTTCCACTTGTCATACATTGTTGGAATGGTCCCCAGTGTGTAAATCTGCTCCACCACCTGTGGGGACAGGTTCCTTTTGAGCAAGGCAACATATCCTTCATCATTATACCCCGCCTGTGACCTATGTTCCTCAAACTCCACAAAGAACTCTGTTGCTGGCCTTCCTCCTTGCCTCAGCTGCTCCAGCTTTTGTTGAGCCATTTCTTTCTTGTTTGGGTGATGGAATGTTATCAGCAGCTCAGTACGGAATTCCTCCCAACTCTGGTAGCTGCGTGTTCCTGCTTCCAGTTCCCCTATGATACGACTTGCCCACTGAGCCACAAACTTCACTTTCATATAGGATAAGGCAAAGCGGATCTTTCGCATATGGTCCACTTTGAAATAAGATGCATCGTCCTCGAAGTTCAGGTAGAGCTCATGCAGGAAGATATCAATCTTCTGTGATGAGCCATCAAATGGTTCTGGTCTTGCGATTTTGCCAGCTGATGGGATAGAGGAGGTGGTTGTAGATGTCAGCTGGGGTGTTTGGGCTTGTAGTGACACTAGGTGTTGGTTAAGGTGGTGTGTCTGGTTTTTCACCATTGCAGTCAGGTCTGCATTGTTTTGCTGCAGACCTGCGAGAATTTGTTGTAGGAGATCAACATCCATGATAGGGTGTTGTAGGGATATAATAGTCTTGAGCTAATGTCAGCAACAACAAGAGCTTCAATACTGGAGAACGGAAGAAAGAAATGAGCAATGATACTTGTCGGTGTATTGACCAGCTCAAGACTGAGCTTTGACTAATTACGTAAGAACTATACATATAGTCTGGCAGAGTAGTGGAGTCCAATAACAAGTAATAGAGAAAGGAGTGGAGAAATCATGACAGATGTGGGGGGTAGACACCTTCATTAGGCCTGCCAGAGTTAAGAATAACACACCTTTTCAGTTATGAGATTGGGAAATATAGCAACAAAGAAGGCAGCAATCATCATATGGAAGAATATCCCTTTGAGTTTGATAACCACTAGTGTGTTGTAATTTGCTCAATTTTAGCATTGCAACACCATGAGGCTAAAATCAAAAAGAAAACACTGGTATAGTTGTATATAGATCTTCAGTAAAACTCTATGACCTAATCCCTAGTTATGCTACTGATATATAGGCATGAGATCAACTATGATGATGTGATCTGAAACATATCCAAAGCACACTTTAGATGTGGAGAGGGCATGTGTGTTGAAAATGCGGAAATCAGGGGGAATCCAGCAAGATTGCAGTGGTGAGTCAGTGACAATCCAGTCTTTACTACATGAGATCAAGATCTGTAACTCCCCAGGAGGAAAGAGATGAAAGTGGCCAGGGAAGACATGAGTGACTCTGCTTCCATCTGGGAATTGGAAGGAAGCGTGTTCCGGTAGTATTGATGAATCGCCACTGGTAGTGTCCCATATACGGACTGAGTTGGGCCATGAGCCAGACACGACGTGCATGCCATCAGATGAGAACGCAACGGACCCATATGAAAGTTCTTCGAATGTATGCTGTATCACTCCGGTGGTCGTATTCCATATCCAGACTGATTGATCACGGGAGCCAGACACGAGACGCGATCCATCGCAAGAGAAAGCAACGGAGTGCACCCTTTTTGAATGACCAGTGAGTATACGCTCTACCTTCTCTTGAGATGCATTCCATATGCGGACCGAGCCGTCCTCACAGCCCGACGCTACACGTCTCCCACCTGGGGAGAATGCAACAGATCTCACCCAATCCGAATGTCCCTTCAGCTTGCGCTTCATCTTTCCAGTAGCTGTGTTCCAGAGAATGACTGAGTTGTTGTTTGATCCAGACACGATGTATTTCCCATTAGGCGAGAAAGCAACGGAGTTCACTATATCCGAATGACCCTCGAGTATATGCTCTGTTTTCCCAGTGGTGGCATTCCAGACTCGGACGGTCTTGTCCCATGACCCAGACACGACTCGTGTGCCATCAGGGGAGAATGCAACTGAAGTCACCCAATCTGAATGTCCCTCGAGTGGCTGGTCTCTTTTCCCCCTGAACCCCTTCCAAAAATGAGCCATCCTCGCGCGCGAACCAGAGAATACGCTAGTACTGTCACGTGAAAATGACCGCCGATCTACCGTCTTCAAATCGCTCGTCACATCCCAAATCCAGACTGTGGTGTCATGGGCGGCAGATGCCACGTATTTCCCGTCAGGCGAGAATGCCACAGAACTCACACGTCTCGTATGTCCCTTAAGCACACGCTCTGTCTCCCCCGAAGCTACGCGCCAAATAATGACCGACTGATCCCACGATCCAGACACGACGCGTGCACCGTCATGAGAGAATGAAACAGAATCCACCACATTTGAATGTCCCTCTAGTATGCGCTCCAATTTCCAGCTATCTGTAGTCCAAATACGGACTGACTTGTCATAGGAACCAGACAAACTGAGGTCACCCAATGTGTATGTCCCTTGAGTACATGCTCAACTGTCCCGGTTGTGACATCCCAAATCAAAACAGTGTTGTCTTCCATGCCTGAAACAACATGTTTTCCATCAGGCGAGAATGCAACGCACCGTACCGTCGAATCAAGTTCTTGTATGCGCTTTGTCTCCCCTGTGGTGGCATCCCATACCCGAGCAGTGGTGTCATCAGAGCAAGAGACAACACTTTTTCCATCAGGTGAGAAGGCAACCATTTCGACCCACCATGAATGTCCCTGGAGGGTATGCTGTACCTCCCCTGTTCTAGCATTCCAAAGTCGAATCAAGTCGTCGGCCGAGCAAGAAATGATTTGTGACCAATCCGGCGACAAGGCAATGAATAATACTTCTGATTGCCCCACCAGTATGCGCTCAATCTCCCCCGTAGTAGCATTCCAGATGCGAACTGCAGAGTCGTTACACGTAGACACAATACGTGTCCCGTCAGGCGAGATTGCAACGAAGGATACATATGATCAAGGGTGTGTCATGACATGCTTGAATGATCCCCATGACTCAGCCATGCCCACCACTACTCTAGGTAAGATACCAAATAATGTCAAATAGTGATGTTTTATCAGTGCTCGTTTAGGGATCCATGCGAGGGCAGAGCCATACGTGTTCAGGCAGTGATGTGACATGGTCTCAAACGCCATCTGCAGGTACCGACGAGCATCCTCGAGTAGCAATCCGTGGCGGGAATCAATCTTGGAATATTTCTGGGAAAATGAAAAGCTAAACTCCTCTACCATGTTGATTACTAACCGAATCGGCTTCTTTTGTCATGCTAAGAGACCTCAGCCCAGATCCAAGCTCTCCAAGTGCACTCAGGCACTCAAGCCAGTGCAATAAGTGTATATTGGAGAATGTCCCAAGTTCTCTGAGCATCGGTAGAATGTCTGCAGATGGGGATGCAAGAGCCTCTACAAGATGGGAGGCCCAGTACAAGCATGAGTATCTGAGAGTCTCAGGGATAACGCTAGCATCAGGGATTTCATGGGCTAGTCCTACTATATCACGATCAGGTAAATCGCAGATGTTCCGCCGGAGAGACGCATTCAACGACTGGAAACACTTGATGGCCAGTTTGTGGTGGGTATCTGAAGTATCAATGCAGTGTCTATAGCAATGTTTTGGATTGACGATGAACTCTCCAAACGAGGCGTGAAGGATGGTGATGAGACTACTGTCGGTGATATGAATCACGGATTGTAATGGCAACAATGCAAATTGAATGTCGCGCTTTTCTAGATCCATTAGCGATGCGATGTGGTCCATGGACAGTGGTGTTTGAAGGCAGATCACCGCAGCCAGTACATCATGTCTGTTTAGGCTTCCGCTCCCGGCTGGCTGGGGAAAGGCCAAGTCTACAATGTGTTGGTAGAGCCTGTCAATCAGCTCCATATGGGGCGGCGACAAGAGAGGAGAACCGAGTCGGGTGATCTCCGTCAACCGAGACCTATTATCTTTATTTGTTGCACCGATATAACGAACGGCCGTGGCAGCATAAATGAACAGGTCTGCGCATAGATCGAGAAGAATTCTAAACTGATCTGCGGGAGGCCACGAAGGCATGCCCGATGAGAATCGATCCATCGTTGCAATTTCATCCAACGAATTTTGGAGGTATATGCGAATATCATTTTGTACCGTATCCTGTGTGGCTTCCTGCAGGGGTGTTTCGACGATGACTGCAATATCCAGCGAATGAATAGGACGGGTCCTAAAAACCCTTTCAATCCAACTCTCGGGTCGGCTTGTAATGAAAACTTTGAGCGGTATGTTGGTCATGCCATCAAGGATAGCCTTGATCAACATTTCTACTATCCCCGGTGCTGAGCATTCGTCCAAGGCGTCTATAACGATAATGTAATAAACCCCTTGCTCGTTTTCAGTAGCGGTCTTGACGGGATTGACAACCAGGGACAGGAATTGCTCAGATAGATCATTGAGGTCAGCCACATTACGCTTCCTCTTCAGAACTTCTTCTATGGCGGAATGTATTTTTGTGTTTGATTGAGCAAGCTGGCTGGCGATCGTAGGGATGATGCGATGTGCATCCGTCAATCCTGAGCGGGAGCAGAAGAAGCTGGCTCCAAGCTTCTTTCGCCCATCTAGACGTTTGCAGAGGGTGTGGGCGATAGTTGTTTTCCCTGTTCCGAGCTGACCGTTGAGCCAATAGACGTTTGGAGATGAAGGATCATGCGCGCAGGCTTCTAGTTCCGCCAATATCTGCACACGAGTGGCTTCCATGCATCCACGCGGTAGGTCACCTTCGGCGCCGTACCGAGTGTCAAAGGATGCGTGATCGACGGGTTTGAGTGACGCTAACGGATCCTGCGAGACATCTGCACTATCTTGAGTATGGAAACAATGTCATCAATCGGCGTTGCACTTACTGACGGAATTCTGGTTGACGGTATCCTGGTTGACGGTATTCTGGTTGACGGTAATCTGGTTGACGGTATTCTGGTTGATGGTATTCTGGATGACGTGGTTCACGGTATTCTGGTTCACTGTATTTTGGTTGACGGTACCCTGCAAAACCACACCACCCTGCGTATCTGCACCAGAAATACGATTAATGATTGCCTCTCAGATATGTTGGATTCATCATGAAGAATCTTACTGAATGTGCTCTCAGCAATGGTAAATTCGATTCTAGAGGATGACATCGAATATCGGTTTCAAGTGGAAAATTTTCTGCTTGGAACTGACGTCGACTACGTGAGGTAGGTCGAAAGACAAGAGTGTGTGACGTGGCAAGCACCGCGTGCAAAGACGATGCCAGCGCCAGAACCTTATTGCCTAGCAACAGTGCACCTTTTCCTTTCGGGGCAACCCACTTGTGGTTATTATTCGAGTAATCCAAAACCCTATTTCCATATTTCTTTTATGCACGTGTGACTTTTCAACCAAATATTTGGGCTCGACCACGATCACAACCAGAGGACACAGCCGCCATAAGTATATACCAGACTCATCCCTAGCAAGTGGGACAGAATCTGAGTAAAAATATTCCCACTGATTCACCCATTCAAATCGTCATCATACATATGCTTTGCATAGAGCAGGGCCAGGGAAAGAAAGCACTCATCCAATGGTGGGCAACAGCAGGAAACATTTGTTGATATGGCACAGATAGCAGTGCCGCTAGGAAAGATAGCTGGAAAGGCTGAGTTGGGGATAGTAGTCAATGCCACCCTGATCACACATTGTCATGTGAATCCCTTTGTAAATTGACCATGGATGGGGCGTACACCCCCACGAGGACATCTGCTAACACAATTTCGAGTGATTAAAGGGTCACTACAGGAAGAAACACACACGATGATACCTGAGACTTGTTAAGTTCTGAGTAAGTGTTGGGCAGCATTCAGAAAATGATCGTTTTCAGTAAACAAGATAAATTAATCAGCTGAGACATGTATTTTGTTCAATGGATTCTTGAGTTAAAGACTCTACGGTTAAATCAAGTCTGAAGCATAGGGCAGAGGTTTGATGGATTCTGGTCTAGCCCTGACTAATCTCCTAGCTTAATTTAAACAAATAGTCATGTCATTCCTGAGCCTTGCATGATTGGCATGGATGTGCATGACTGAGCATAGTATAGTGTTGTCTTTGGGTTATTATAGTTTGTGAGATAAGTAAGGTAGAAGACAAACGGTTTCCGCTACATCACGTGACAGTGACATTGTCACGGTCACAGTGCAAAAATTTTCATTGTCAAAATTTTTTTTGAAAAAAAATTGTATTCTGCTATAGAAGATGGCAATTTTTTTGAAAAAAATAATTGTGCTACACTATACAATATCAGCCCTGTCCAACTCAGCTAGAATAGTATCTGGCATGTTGCCAGATCCTTGTGCAAAATGGTGGATATGACACTTGAGTCATGTGACCTTAGTGGAATCCATATGTCATCTACCTTATCTGTGGGAATGTCTTTCTATATATGGAATATTGCCTTATATGGGTGCTTATGTCAGTGCAAAAAAACTATTACTGGTGGGAATAAACTTCTATATATGGAATATTTCCTTATATAGGTGATTACATCAGCGCAAAAATTTTGTAGCCAAAAAAATTTTGACAGTGTCAGACTGCTTAAAAAATGTGATTATGAATTTTGGGAAGATGTTTGAAAGTTTGTCATACTACATTTGCAATAGTGATTTTTTTCAAAAAGTAAAACCAACACTATGTACATATAGTTCTATGCTATTGATCTGTGGTTTTAGAATAATTTTTTTGTCGATGTTGCCAGATCCTTGTGTGAAATGGTGGATGTCACGCTTGAGTCACATGATGTAGCTGAAACCGTTTGTCTTCTACCTTAGTATTTTTTCTGTATCTACCGAATAAAGCCCTCAGTCGAAAAATAAGCAATTTTACTCTGGTGATATCTCAAAATTACAAACAGAACACTGCCAGATTGATTATTAAATGCTCCCAAATATCAGATATGATGCAAGGTTTCAAACCTTTGGCCGATGGATTTCAGATTAACTTTACAAGAACTTCAGGATGGCAAACTCAACTGGCTCATAAAATTCATCCACCCAAATCAAGTCATGATTTGCTTTGTCGATGAAATGGAATTCGGATGCTGGAAGGATGAGGGTGAGGAAGATAAAGAAAGGGATGAAGAGGTAGTAGTAGATGAAGCTTTAAAGGATGATTAAAAATATAAAGTTTTTTATTTATTTATTTTTTGAATGAAGGGGTAAGGCATGTGAGGAGAATGGAACAAGTGAATATGCCAGTTATGATAAATCGAAGGAACGAGAGGTTAATGGTGGATTGGGAGGGGTGTATTTGGGGGCGGGTATGATAGTAAGGTCAGGAATAGAGTATCAGGATAATGTAGGGGCAGGATGGGTAGGAGTTAAGGTCAGGATGGGACTGGATTGGTAGATAGGAGGGGTTCTTGGAGGGATGTTCTAGCTAGTTGCTACCCCCTCCCCCTTTTTTAGGTAGACATCCCATCATCTACAAAAGCTGCTGGCTTCTAGCCAAGAAGAATGGGAAAGGGGTTGTGAGAGCATGAAATGCAAATATGTGGGATAGCTAAAACAAATAGATGGAGACAGACGGAAAAGACCTTGGCCGAACATGCCAAGTGACGACACTGACCAAGAGGTCCCAGCTAGAAACTTGCCAGCTGTTCTGGTATACAAGCATGCATGAGGCAGTTGCATTGACTAGGGCTATTGGAAGGGCTTCCAGCGATGGAACAGGATCCTGGGTGAGGCTTTTGGAACAGTGGCAAGTGCTGACTTGACCAAGGCCATCAGGATGCACCTAAAGGTGTTAGTGGTGTGACAGATCGTAATACTGTCCAATACCCTGTTAATCAACGGATTATAGCAGGTGAGTGAGTTGTGACTGAATATTTCCAACCAATGGATCTAGTGATGTGACAGACAGATGGTAGACTGAGTTTGTCCTTATGGATGATCTAGTGATATGTCTATGTATTCAGTAATAACCAAATGAGCAGTACTGGATCAAAGAATTCTAAATAAAATAAAGCGATAACTAGGAACCAATGCTGATATGATCACGCATCAAGGTGGGTGGCCAAAGATGTTCAGTACCCAATGAAATGACAAGATTTAAAGGAGAAATGTGGGGGCATGGGAGCATTGATCTACACCTTGCTACTAACATCTGCTGAGTCAACGCAACTCTTGGCATGCTTAGAGGTTAACGAATGGTGGGCTAGTCTTCGGTTGCCGTTGCTGAATCCTCAGCATTGATGTCCGAGGTGTCATCTGCCTGTGAGATGGAGTTGGAAGTGGTAGTCGCATGGGCTTTGGTTGCCTTGGGGCATTCAGTGACTTTATGATTTTTGGCAGCACAGAGGAGACACAGGTTGTTGTCCATGTGCCTTTGTCATTCAGTCAGGAGAAGCTTTCCATCTTTTCTGAGGGTTTTAGTGTACTCGGGTGGGTGGGGCTGGAGTGCTTTTGCATCTTTGTTCTTAGACATGTCCTTGCTGCTGTTATCATTGCTGTTGTTTTGCTAGTGATTGTCCGAGGTGGACCTGTTGCCAGGCTTGTCTGATTTCATATATTTTTTTGGCTCGTTACTGCCCTCCATGGACTGTTCAGCCTTTGGTTCCCAATACCTCATGTCGATCCTCTGAACACGATTTCGGAGTTTGTTGAGTGTATGGGGTTTGTCGAAATGGATGAGGCTGTCTTTGATGCACTTTGGCAGTGCCATATATGCCTTGTGGAGGAGGGCATTGTCATTGTAGTTGACAAAAGCCGTGAGTCTGTAAAATTCCACAAAAAACCTAGTGGCTTTGTGGTTGTCCTGCATATAGCTTTTCAAGAGCCATCTTGGCATTGGCTGTTTTGTCCCAAGAGCCAAAATTGATCTGTAATTCATTGATGAAAAGCTCCAAATTGCTGGTCCAACAGGGTTCAGTATTGGAGTTACCTGTTAGATAGGGCTCAAAACATTCCAGAGCCATTCCCTTCAGGTAGGAGACCATATAATTAACTTTTTGCCTATCATCGGGGAACAAGTTAGGCCAGGTGCAGAAGTTCATTCTGCAAAGGAAGATAAAACCCTTTAACTTCTTTGGGTCAGTTCCATTGAAGGGCTCTGGTTCTCAAATTCTGGCAGCTTGTCTGTCCTGTCGGTGATTGCGGGTGGTTCTGCTCAGTTCCAGAATGGCATTCAGAAGGTCATCATTGTTGGCTGGGTTTATGGGGGCCCTGGCCCCTGGCTGGCAGAGCCTGCCTGGCCTGTGGGGCTGGTCTGGCCCAGGGAGCTTGCCTGGCCGCCAGTGGTACAGCCACAGGCAGAGGGGGTGCAGCCACAGATTGCGGAGGTACAACCACAGGCTGATGGGGTTCAACCATAGGTTAGGGGGGCATGGCCACTGGAGTATGAGGAGGTTCAGGTATGTTTGCCTGCTGGTTGTGCTGAGGCTGTTCCTCGGTTTTGGCATCTGGGTCATAGTGTGCTGAACCAAGTTCGTCCTCTGCCAGATGGTTTTCTTGGTCATCATTATCGTAAGCTATGTATTCAATTTTGTCATTGACTACCTCTTCGATGCGTGGTTCTTGCTCAAAGGGGGAGGTGAGGCACCACAGTTCAACTGCTGGCAAAGTGTAACCAATGAGAAGGGGCGGGATGCCAGAGGCCTCTCGCTCCCTTCATTGATTTACTGTGGGGCTGAGCGGATTGTCATCCATGCGCTGCTGATCTAGTACATGGGGGCATAATCGTAAGAAATGAGGTGACAAGGAAAGCAGTGTCACTCTGAATATACTGTTACGGTTCAGTATTGCCGTTGATGGGGACAAAAGGTGGTCAAGTCCTGTAAACCATTTGGGGTGGCTAGGCTTCAACATGCTCATGCATTGCACCCTGCTGTTCTGTGTGTGCCACTTATTTGGGGCAGAGGAATGTCCCAGGAAGGTGCTGAGGATGTCACCCAAGTAAAGGACTTGGTAGAAGAGAGGCAGACAAAGGGGGTGTGAACCAAGTTGATATTCAGAGTGAAGAATTATCTACATACATCCGCTACTTATATAGGTTAAGAAGCAAGATGTGGAACAGGGTGGTGTAAGGAATGGAGAACAATAAGGTATGAAGGATCATGTGGTGGTATTGTCCACAGTAGTCAAGAATAGAATAAGGAATTTAAGAGAGAATAAAATAATGAAAGATGGCTGAGAATAAGATAATAACAGAGTGGATGAGAATAGAACAATGAAAGAACAGCCGAAGATAAAACAATAGGGCTGCAAGCTGTCAAGTACATGTACTGAGGTTCCGGTTATTTGGTAGTGCTGACCGAGCAGCCATTCTACATCCACATCCAAGTGTCCACACTGCATGCAAGTCACTTGGTACGCCGTTCTAGGCTCAGCATGTTCCACCACACCATTTGCCTGTTCCTCGATCTGCTTCACCTCAGGACTTCCTGTCCTTGTATTATCCTCAGTCACGACTCCATTGTTTTATACTCTGATGAGATTATGAGTAAATTGCAGTAGGTTTGAAGAATTTATAGGCAGTCTATTTTATTTTATCTCCTCAGTGTAGTCAACAACTCCTTGTATATTCGGAAAATATACCTATTTTATTTTATCTTACAGAAAGAATAAAGAAATTAGCCTTAAAGGCTTGTACAATATATTATATAACTCACCTCCTCAGTGTAGTCAACAACTGAGGAGGGAGGCATGCGCGGGTTGTGTTCCACCCGCATATACCCTGCAACCGGCCCTTGACCCTATCGAAGGTTTGAGCCAGGCTGCCGGTCCCAATCCAGGGAGCCGGCCATGCTAGTTGTGTCGTGTCGTGTGTGGACAAGTGCCCATAAGTATTGTACATAGTAAAAAATGAATAACTCCCTCAATATTGAGGGTAAAAATACAAATTAAAGTGAGAAAATTTAAGAATTCAAAAGCGCACAAAATGATACTCAAATCGATATATTATTACAATATATTGAAGTTGGTCTCTCAGGGGTGAGATGCAAGTTAGCACCCTACATACTCGGCCACTCCCTATTGTCCTATCTTGAGTCACGATTCTATTATCCTATCTTTTATTGTTCTATCCCTGTTTTACATTCCTTGTTCTAATTTTACTCATTGTAGACAATAACCACATGCTCTGCATACCTTGTTGTTCCACATTTCTTATTTCACATGTCGCTTCTTAACCTATGTAAGTAGGACATGCATGTACATATTTCCTCATTCTGGGTATCAACTAGGCTTAGGCCCTTCTACCTTCTTCTCCTCTGTTAAGTCCTCAACTTGGGCTGGCATTATCAGCATCCTCCCCAGTACCTGTCTGTTGCAAATCAGTGGCATGCACAGCCAGTAGGGTGCAACACATGAGTACATTGAAGCCAACACCACTACTCTTGGCCTGCAGGACTTGGCCATAGTCTGCCTGACCTTTCGTCAACACCCCTCGGCAGTACCGAAGTCCGTCAGTACCTGAAGCTTGACACAACCAAATAATTAAAGGAATAATAAGTGTTTCCAAGGGAGATGGGTGAGGGAAGGGTCAGGAAATAGTAGATCAGAAGGGGATAGAGGGAATGGGATCAGAGGGGTGGTCAAGATAGTATACTGAATGTGCTAAACTGAGACCATGTGATGATGAGGAGTGATATGTGTGAGGGTTGGTTGGTTGGTATTGCCGAGTAAATCGGGACTCGGTATTGTGGACTTGACAATCCCAGACCTTCTGGACCAGTAATTAATAGAAGGATTCCTTCGCAAACATGCTCTCAAACTCTTAAAGGTAGTCTGGGATCTTGACATCAGCCTGTATGTTCTGGTAGTAAGCCTCAGCCAACCTCTGTGATATTGTCTGGGTGGCCTGGATCTGCTCTGAGTCTGGTGGTAGTGTCAAGTACACGTACCGAGGACCCGATAACTCGGCGGTACTGACTAAAATACTCCATT
>QLPG01002621.1:0-35607 GCA_003314385.1 Gomphus sp. MG54
TTTCGACAACACCCCTCGGCAGTACCGAAGTCCGTCAGTATCCGACTCCTGACAACTACCGAGGGTACTGTCGGAACCGGCCAAGTCCTGCAGGCCGGTCAGGGTGGCTTGGCTTCAACGTGCTTGTGCGTTGTGCCCTGCCTCCTGTGCGTGCCACTAACTTGTAACGAGAACGGATACTCAGGCGAGTGCCGAGGATGTCGGCTTGAGTAAGGACTTCTGAACAGAAGGAGGAGAGTAGGGAGGCATAAGCCTAGTTGATACTCAGACTGAGGAACTATGTACATGTATCAACTACTTATATAGGCTGAGAGGCGGAATGTGGAATAAGGGTGGCATTCTTGGAGGGTCGAGTGGTTCGGAAGAATTGGGCTTTGACGAACACTGAAGTTCTGATGGGAAACTTGGGAGAGACGAGTCTGCAGGAGTCTGCCGAGGCTTGATATCGTGATTGGGCCTGACTAATTTGTTTTTTCAGGGCTCCATGGAGTTGATCGAGATCTACAGCAAATTCGCGTGCTCGAGAGGAGGCAAGGTCGCGCTCAGGGTGTACGGTGAGGTTCGGGTGATGTCCCTTATTGGGAAAGAAGGGAGAGATGCCCGTGGTGGCATTTGGAGCGTTATTGTACGCAAATTTGGCTAGCGGCAACAGTTCGGACCAATTGTCCTGTTGGTAATTGCAGTAGACTCGAAGGTACTGTTCCAGTGTCTGGTTTACTCGTTTGGTCTGGCCGTCGGCTTCCAGATGGTAGCCTGAGGTAAAGTGTAGGCGCATGTCTAGGGCTTTTCTGAGGGACCTGAAGAAGTGAGAGACGAATTTGCTTCCACGGTCAGATGTTACATGGTTCGGTACGCCATGCTTGGAGAAGACGTGAAGCACAAACAGTTTGGCCAAATTGGCGGAAGTGATGGTATCGACTGTAGGAATGAAGATGCTTTGCTTGGTGAGTCTGCAAACTATCACTAGTATCGATGTGAAACCAGAGGACTGAGGGAGTTGCTCGATAAAGTCCATGGATATGGAGTTCCATGGTCGTTTGGGAATGGGGAGTTGTTTTAGGAAGCCGTAGGATTTGTGATGCTGCGATTTCGAATGCATACATATAGTGCAGGATTTGCAGAAGTTGATGACTGAGGAGCGCAGGCCTGGCCAGATGTATTCACGGCGGATCAGGGCTAGTGTTTTGTTTTGACCAAAATGTCCCGAGAGGACATGGTCGTGCTTGTATTGTAGGACACGTAATCTGAGGTTGTTGGCATCGGGGATGTAGATCCAGTTGTCTAACTGAAGGAACCCGTCCGGGGTTTGTGTCCATCTTGGGTTTGGTACTTTGGGGGTGCCGAGGTGGGGTACTGCCGTTGGATCGGTTGGGAGGGCTGTATGTATGTCGGAATGGAGTTTTCTGGAGTCCATGATGGTGCTTGCTCGTAGTGTTGGGATGATAAGTTGCGTGGCCTGAAGGGATTCTACTAGTTAAGTGGTCGTAAAGATTGGTCGGAGGTTTTGGGGGTTGATGGTGCTGTAGTTGTTACCCCCCTCTTTAGGGTAGACATCCCATCGTCTAGTTAAGGCATCGGGTTTTGTACCAAGTTTTCTGGGGCGGAAACGGATGGTGATGTTAAATTGGCAGAGGTATTTGGACCACCGTGCCTGTCTTCATGTCAGGACTTTAGTGGTGGAAAAGTATTCAAGGTTTTTGTGGTCGGTGATGATATCTACGGGGTTGGCAGAGCCTTCCAGGTAGTGCCGCCATCGCTTGAACGCTTCAAAAATTGCTAAAAGTTCCTTGTCATGAACATCATAGTTTAGCTTGGGAGTGGTAAAGGTGTGAGAATGAAAGGCAATGGGATGAATCTCGCCTTCGGGGCTGATAACGGAAAGGATTGCCGCAAGGGCATAGTCTGAAGCATCGGTTTCCATGACCAGGGGTAGGTCGGGTTCCCAGTGATGCAAGATGGGTGCCGAGGTAAAGGCCGTTTTGAGCAGGTCAAAAGACTTTTGACAGTCCTCGGTCCAAGCCTATGTCGTGCCCTTACGTGTCAGCTGGGTAAGGGGTACGGTCATGTCTGAATAGTTAAATATGAAGCGACGGTAGAAATTGGCAAAACCTAGAAAGGACTGGATGTCCTTGACCTTTTGTGGCTCAGGCCACTTGCGGATGGTTTTGACTTTGTCGTCGGACATGGTGAGTCCATCGGTACGTAGGATGTAGCTGAGGAATTCGACCGTGTCTTTGTGCCATTCACATTTGCTGGCCTTGACAAATATGCCATTCTTTCTGAGTCGACGGAGCACCTCTCAGATATGTTCTTGGTGCTCCTCGAGTGAGTCTGAATAAATCAGTATGTCGTCTATATAGGCGACAGCGCAATGGTCTATTAGGTCACCAAGAATGTCATTCATAAACCTCTGAAAAGCCGCAGGGGCGTTGGAGAGGCCGAACAGTATGACTAGCCATTTGTAGGACCCATACCGGGTCTTGAAGGCAGTCTTCCATTCATCTCCTTCGGCAATTCGGATCAGGTGGTACGCGTGCCGAAGGTCGATCTTTGTATAGATTCGAGCTTTTCGGGGGGCGTCTAATAGGTCAGTGATTAGAGGGAGAGGGCACCGGTCCTTCTTAGTCACTTTTTTTAGTGCTTGGAAGTCAACACATAGCCAAAGGGAGCCATCTTTCTTTCAGATGAACAGGATTGGCGCCCCGTGCGGGGAACGGGAGGCCCTGATGAACCCCATGTTCAGGTGTTCCTCAAGGAACTCGTGCAGGGTCTCTAGTTCTGACTGTGATAACGAGTAGAGGGGTGGATGAGGCATCTTGGCACCATCTTCCAGGGTGATTTTGAGATTGTAGGGTCGATGGGGTCCTAGAGTGTCAGCTTTTGTTTTACTGAAAACGTCAGCAAATTCATGATACTCTTTGGGGACATTTTCAAGGTCAACCGGATCGGGGGGAACGGATGGAACGGATGGGGCTTGGCCGATCGTGCCGAGATGGCGTCGATGGCCGAAAGGTCCAGACGGAAAACCTGCGAGCCTTCTAGTTTGCAGGCTCGCGCAAAGGCGGCTGCATTGACTAGGGCGATTCGCGGGGCTTCTAATTTTGGAGAGGATCCTGGTTGAGGCCGTGGAGCAGCGGCAGATGTCGGCTGAACCGATGGCCTCGGGACCCACCTAGGGTCATTAGTGGTTTTTTGGAATGTAATACTGCCCAATACCCAATCAATCAATGGATTGTAGCAGGTGAGCCAGTTGTGACTGAGTACTACCGACACAGACGAATCTAGTGACGTGATGTACATATGGATGGACTGTAGTTGTCCTGTTGGAAATTTGACTGGTAGTTCTACAGATTCGGTAATAACCGCATTAGTAGTGCCATCAAATAGTTTAAGGGGAATCGAATCCACGGAAGTGGTGGGGATTTTATTTTCCCAGACATAGGAGGATTCTATGAAGCAGTGAGTAGAACCTGAATCGATCAGACATTGAAGAGGGGTTGCTGAGGAACCCGGTATCAGAATAGAAGATAGAGGGATTACCAAAGAATTAGGATTAAGAAGGGCAGAGGCATTGAGCTTAACCTCAGTTCCAGCACATGCCGACTCTTTTGGTTCAGTCACCTCCACGGATTCCTCAGCTTCGGTGTCTGGGGCGTTAGTCGTTTTGCGGGTGGTAGATCTGGATTGTAGGGTCATAATTGTTAAGCAGTAAAGGCACAGGAGGTAGTGTTAGTCTGAGTATACTGTCAGGACTTGGTACTACCGAGGGTACTGTCGGAACCAGCCAAGTCCTGCAGGCCGGTCAGGGTGGCTTGGCTTCAACGTGCTCGTGCGTTGCGCCCTGCCTCCTGTGCATGCTACTAACTTGTAATGAGAACGGATACTCAGGCGAGTGCCGAGGATGTCGGCCTGAGTAAGGACTTCTGAACAGAAGGAGGAGAGTAGGGAGGCGTAAGCCTAGTTGATACTCAGACTGAGGAACTATGTACACGTATCAACTACTTATATAGGCTGAGAGGTGGAATGTGGAATAAGGGTGGCATAAGACATGGAAAAAAGAATAAGGTATGAAGACCATGTGGAGGTATAGTCCACAACGATTAAGATAGAATAATAAGAGGGTAAGATAATAAAATATAAGCGGTGAGATTGTGGGAAAGAAATAGAACAATGAGGAATGGCCGAGAATAAGACAATAGAGCCGTGAGTGAGTGGCAGGGAATAGTGAATGTCCCGAGGGTAAACAAGTGAGGGGGAAAGGAAGAGAGTGTAGGGTTGACAAAGAATAGGGGTTGGGGAAGAGGGTAATGAACCGGGTGTACCGAACCGAAACCGTACGCCGTGGAGTGATGTGAATGGGGGTCGGTTGGTTGGTACTGCTGAGTAAGTCAAAGCACGATGCATGGTCGTGACAGTTGTGCCCTCGATCGTCTGTCCCTAATTTTGGAAAGGAGATGGGAGTTTACTGGAAATGAATCGGAAACTGGTGGGACACTAAATCGATATTCGTACTAGCGAACAGTCTAGTTGACTGGGAGACTATATACATGTGACTATCCTTGTACTATCTTTGCCGGTCATAAAACAAGGAGGAAGGGAGTACAAGGGGTCAATATAAAGGAGAAAACAAGGGAGTGAGGTACACGATGGTCTTGCATGTCGGTTATCAAGGTATCGGAACCTTGACTTCGGAGTCTTTGGAGGTTTGGGATCATGGAACCTCGGAATGTATGTCGGACCTCCGGAAATCTGTTGTTCCAGCTTTGGGCGATCAGAAGGGTCCCGGAAACGGTACGGGTGGTTGTGGTGCTTAATGTGGGTTTGTTTGGCGGCATGGGCTATAACAGTATCCCTCCACTAGGACCAAGCCCTCGAGGTCCTAAGCTTTAATTTGGGGCAGTAATTAAGGCGGACATTACTGCGGGGGTTCTGTGACAGTTTTCCGGGGATCTTTGATCGATAAGCGCTGATGGTCCATCTGTCTATAAAAAGGGGGTGTTTGCAGAATTAGGGGAGGTCTTTTCCTCGATGGAGAACACGGATCTGCAATCTTCGGAAAGTCTCGGGGACCCTCTTCATATCCTTTTTTATGGTTCGGAGGCAAGTGGGGAGTGTCTGTTGTACTCCCTTGACAAGGATTTGACCCTTCTCCATGCCCGTACCATTAGGGTCCATGATCTTTACGGTGAGTGGTGTTTGTTGGAATTTCTCTTCCTTCCTGATTTCTGTAGCAAGCCATTATAAGAGGTCATCACCGTCCGGGGCTGTTCCTTGTCAGGATTTGGGGCCGGGCGAAGCCTCTGGCGAGTCAGGGGTGGAAAGTAATGGTCTGGAGGTACTTGGACATATTGCCGTGTATCTATTCCATGTGGACAAGTACCAGGAGGACCTGCGCCAACTCTTGGACTACTACGAGCGCTATCAACATTGTATGTCCAATCTGACAGCCACCGGGCCTGGCATGGAGGGGGAGAGGTTGTGGGGGAGTTTTTCCAACGCGTTATCGTCCTTCCTGCAGGTGGATCATGGGCTTGATTCTTCTTTTCTGGAGGATGTGGAATGGTTGCTTATCCGTTCAGGTCGTGGGTCGGGTGGTTCCAACAGGCATTTGGGTTTGGTGCAGGCCGTGGGGGGTTCGGGTGATTCACACGAATGTGTTGATTAGTTGTTTGTATGGTCGGTATCATGAATTTTACGGTTTGGCGGTGTCTTCTGGGTGGCGTAGTAGTTATGGTGTCATGGGGGTTGTTGTTCATTCCTTTGGATTGTCGCTTGGACAGAGGTAGTGTCGTCGGGATTCAGGGAATGTCCTGCAAGGCTCGAGTCCCGGTTGAAATTGTTGATTAGTTTCAGCTTGTATTAATACTCTAACAAGAAAAGGGGTCTAGTTGAGAGAATCTACGTGGTACCGTTAGTCTAGGGGATGGTATGGAATTCTGCGAGGGTCAGGGCTCTTCCTGAGCGGAGTTTTCGGAGGGTTGTATTGAGCGCTGAGTGAAGACTGCTGGCTCCATATTGCCAAGAATCAGTTCGGACGTAGGCTAAACAAGGTAGTACTCAATACTCTATCGATTGTTGGATCGCGGTGGGTGAGCATGTGGTGTCCGGTAACTAAAATCTGACGAATATTCAAAGGGTCACGGTCGAAACTTATCGATGGATGGTCGTGGGTGTTCGGGAGGGTCGGATGGTCGGAGTGTTTCTGCCTAGGGGTTGAAATCTTTTTTGACGATTGGTCACGGGAGGTCATAATCCTGAGAGGCTGGATGCGTTGTTTTGTTTTATGTCTGTAGGCATAGTTGGTGTTCAACACAAACAACTGGTGCTGGAGTCAGGGGCCTAACTTCTTATTCCTTGGTTTCCGAAGTGTTACTCTTCTTCAACCTCTTCCGTCACGGAGGCTGCTCACCCCTTGGTGACCATGGTGGTGGATCTTGGGCATTCCTTGGCTGGGTGGCCCAATCTGCTGCAGAAGAGGCAGAGGTTTTGTTTGAAGCGGCATTGCCGTTCTTGTAGCGTAAGTTTTCCATCTTTCCCTAATCTGGATGAAAGATCTGTGGTAGTCCTGCTGCCACTGGATGGGGTCGTGGGTTGGCCTACATTGGCCGTCTCATTGCCTGTGTTAGGGGCCGAATACATGGTCACAGGGGTCCTCCCTCTGTCGTAGGGGCGGTCGAAGTTCCAGGTAGAGGGGGGTTCTCTGGCAATTTCCGATCGTTGCTCCCAGTAGCGGGCATCAATGGATTGGGACAGGAGACGTAGTTGGAGCAAGGAATGGGGTTTTCCTATTCTAGAGATCTCATCCTTGATTCTGCCGGGGAGTCCGTTGTAGAACTGGCGATGAAGTGTGGCGTCGCCCTAGTGGACGTGGGTGGTTAGTCGATTGAATTTAACTACATATTTCGTGATGTGCTGATTGTCGTGCATACAGAGGGTCTCGAGGTCTGCTTCGGCTTCTCCTTCTGGGTCATGGGGGCCAAAGTTGGTTTTGAGTTCGTTCACAAACTCCTCATAGTCATGGAGCCAGTCTGGCTCGTCAGGGGCGGAGAGGGCTGGTTTGAACCAGTCCAGGGTGGTACCGGTCAGGTACGACAGTACGTAGGTTACCTTGGTGCTCTCGGTATCGAAGGCATCAGGGCGGTCATGGAAGTTCAGTTTACATTGCACTAGGAAAAGTTGTAATTTTCTTGAATCAGATCTGTCGAAGGTATCCAGATCCCGAACCTTGGTGGCACGGGGAGCTGATCTTCTGGGGCTGGCTAAGGTACTTGCCAGCATGACGAGGGCCTGAGTGAGATCGGGCACGACATTGGGTCCTAAAGCGGGGGCCCCTCCCGGTTGTATAGGAGGTGGCGATGCTGCAGCGGGTGGTGCGACATGGGGTTGGACGATGGGGGGTGGTGCAGCGAGCGGGGGTACGGCAGGTGGTGCAACGGGTGGTGGTGCGTAGGGGCACCGACGAGTCTGTCGGCGCTGCTGTGGGTGGTCCTGAGCTGGACCGTATCTCCGATGGCAATGATTGTTGAATTGCCGGAGGGTGGTTCATGAGGAACGGGTTGGTCAAGTTCGAATGCAGGTATTGGTCTGCGTCCGAGAGTCCGGAGTCGGAGGAAGGCTCCGGGGGCGTCTGGAAACTTGGTCTGGGGATGGGCAGTCCATGGGGGATGAATGCGTGACGGGCAGACGCTGAGTGATTGTCTGCATGGTTTGTGAATGTGTGATGGTTCTCATGCTTAATGACGATCAGGAGTGTGAGTACAAATATACTGTTAAGTCCGCGTGTCAGGCGCTTAGCTAGTACTTCCGAAAGGGTTGTCCGGGTTAGTGTGGAGGTCTGTAACAGGGCCAAGGACCGAAGGCAGAAGTCGGGTGGACTACAGGCAGAGGTGGCAGTGCTGGGAACTTAGGGTCGGTCGTGGAATGGTTTAATCCAGTCACTAATGTGTTTGAGGTCGAAGGGACTTGGCTTCAACTTATGTGTTGTGCCCTCCTCGATCATCTGTCCCTAATTTCGGAAAGGAGACGGGAGTTTACCGGAAATGAATCGGAAACTGGTGGGAGACTAAATTGATATTGGTACTAGCGAACAGTCTAGTCGACTGGGAGACTATATACATGTGACTATCCTTGTACTATCTTTGCCGGTTATAAAACAAGGAGGAAGGTAGTACAAGGGGTCAATATAAAGGAGAAAACAAGGGAGTGAGGTATGCAATGGTCCTGCACATCGGTTATCAAGGTATCGGAACCTTGACTTCGGAGTCTTCGGAGGTTTGGGATCGCAGAATCTCGGAATGTATGTCGGACCTCTGGAAATCTGTTGTTCTGGCTTTGGGAGATCGGAAGGGTCCTGGAAACGGTGCGGGTGGTTGTGGTGCTTAATGTGGGTTTGTTTGGCGGCATGGGCTATAACAACAGGCCTAAGCCTAGTTGATACTCAGAATGAGGGAGTATGTACATGCATGTCCTACTTATATAGGTTAAGAAGTAGTGATTGGCATGAGTAACCCCTGGGTATTTTGTGCCTACCCATACCCATACCCGAGATTACCCATACCCTTAGCAACGGGTAGTGGGTTATTGCAGGTATGGGTATGGGTACCCGTGGGTTTAACGGGTATTGCTTTTACCCGTGACCCACAATGGGTATTTTTCTTACCTGCAGGTTCAGGACAACGCTACAATTGCCTTCGACCTCAGGACATTACCTGAATCGTTCATGCTCATATCAACTTTTCCCTCTTGAGACCTCCCAAGGAGCCTATCTGCCCATCAAAGAGTTTGCAGAGGTGGTACAAAAAATGGGATATTGTTAAATTAATATCGCAACTATATCAAGATGGAGTCTCAGCTCTGGTCAAGAAGCTGATATATATAATGTACCTATATCAAGATGGACTAGGTACAGGTTGTCAGAATATGATAATACGCATCTAAAGATTACTCACGTCTCAGCTCTGGTCAAGAAGCTGAGACGCTCGCATACGTGTCATGACTAAGACATGCTAAAAGGAATAAACGGAACGGGGTGTCGCTCGTTATCCTCAACACTCCCCCTCGAGCGATGCCAGGTACGTTAGGTAATGAGACCATTCAGCCAGATCCAAGCCCCAGTTTGGCAGCAAGCTCGTTGAACCTCGGTCTCGCGAGCAGTTTGGTAAACGCATCGGCTATGTTTTCTGCAGTAGGGATGTACTCCACAACAACCTTCCCATTAGCTACACACTCCCAAATATAATGATACCTTATCTCAATGTGTTTTGTCTGTGTGTGAAACTTGTTGTCTTTCGAAATAGTGATCGCGCCCTGGTTGTCGCATTTGATAATGACCGGTGACTGTTCTAATCCGTGTATCTCACCTAGGAAGTTGTGTAGCCATACCGCCTCTTTCACCGCATGCGTAAGGGCAATGTATTCGGCTTCCGTGCTAGAGAGTGCGATGAGATTTTGTTTCTTGCAACTCCAGGATATGGCTCCCACCCCCATATGGAAAGAAAAGCCCGAAATGGAGTGTTGGTGCGCTTGACTAGCCCAGTCAGCATCATAGTAGGCCTTGACATTCTCAAGGTCGCCTCCTCCAAACGTAAGCCAGGTGTCTCTAGTAGTGTTTAGGTACACTATCACATGCTTGAGTGCCTCCCAATGAACGAGTGCCGGGTTCTGGATGAATTGTGCAAGCATTCCTACAGAAAATGCAATGTCTGGGCATGAGATCATGGTGGGCCAAAGAACGCTACTGATGGCTTCTGCGTATAGTATGTTCCACATGCGTATGGTATGCCATACAGACTGAGATGCCTGTTCTTTACTCAGGACAATACGTGGATCCATTGGGGTTAAGACCGACTTTGCATCAGCTAGGTGGAATTTTCTTGCCATCGACTGTAAGTACACGCTTTGGTTAATGGAAATTGTGCGTGCCTTGTGATCGCACTTGATCTCAAACCCCAGATACCAATGGGCTTCTCCCATATCTGAAATCCCCCAATAACGTGCTAGGTCCTTTTTCAACTTGGAAATCTGCGTGAGCGAGTTGGAAGTAAGAAGCATGTCATCTGTAGCCACGGTGACGATCATTTGTTCCGTTTTGGCATTGAGTTTGAAAATAGAATGATCCAGCTCTGAGCGTCGGAATCCCAGTTCTTGAGTGAAGACCCTGGTTAATTCTTGGTGCCAACCCCTTCCAGCCTGCTTAAGACCATACAATCCCTTTAGAAGTCTACACACCTTCCCTTCCTGCCCAGGCTTCGCTGCTCCCCAAGGAATAGACATGTAAACCGTTTCCTTAAGTGGGGCATTGAGGTAGGCACTCTTTACATCGACTTGATGGATCTCCCAATCGAGCGAGGCAGCATTTGCGAGTATGACTCTGACAGACGGGAGTTTGGCTGCCACTGAGAACGTTTTTGTGTAATTGACTCCTTCGACCTGCTTGTGTCCACCTGCAATGATGCGCACTTGGTAAGCTTCTATTTTGCCTGTTGGACCGCGTTTTTCTTTCAATACCTCAGTACAAGGGATCGGGGTCTGTCCTTTTGGTAAGTCTTCAATGATCCAAGTGCCAAGTTTTTCAAGCTGATCTATTTCATACTCGAGTGCCTTTTGCCAGTGGTTGCAGTCGGAGCTGCGGAGAGCATCATCGAGGGAACGAGGCGTTGAAGATTCAGAAGCCATTAGGGCATATTCAATGTAAGAGTCTTCAGTTGGGTCAGTCAATTGCTCATCAGCGTCCACAATTGCAGCTGTCATTCCTTCATGCATGAGTCTGTAAGCTCTGTTAGGTTTCCTAGGACGGTGCATAAGATCAGGTTCTATTTGATCAGCATTGTTGTTGGCCGCGTCCGGTTCTGGTTTATTGGATGAAGGAATTGGTGGTTCAGACAGTAGGTCACTAGATTGTGAATGATGATGAGTTTGGATGTGCTGAATGACTTTATCAGTCTCCCCCTCATTTAGAGCATTACCTGGAATGAGTCCAGTTGATTCACTGTAAGAGATGTCATTTTCATTGAAAACAACATTACGCTCAACTGAAATTGAGCATTTGGTAGGCCAGTAGATTCTGTAGCCTTTGGATTCTAGGTCATATCCAACAAAATATCCTAGTTGAGCACATGCATCTAACTTTCCAGTGTCGAGTTGTTTGACATATGCAGTGACACTGAACTCTTGGATGCCAGCTAGGTGGGTTTTTTTCCATATCTAGCCTCATAAGGGGTTTTTCCGTCTAGTGAGTGTGTTGGTGTATGGTTTTGTAACCATGCTGAATGCTTCATAGCTTCCTCCCATAAGAATCTTGGCAAACCCGACGCAAGTAGTAGCGCCCATGCTTGTTCAGTATGCATTCTCATTCCTCGTTCAACGGTGCCGTTCTGAGGTGGAGAGTCATAAACCATAAGCTCGCATATAGTACCTCGACGGTCCTGGTGGTCAGTGAGTTCTTTTGACAGGAATTTACCACCTCGATCGCTCCTGCATACTTTGATGCGGTTACCGGTCTGGGTTTTGATATAGGCTTGTAAAGTCCACGTACCGAGGTTCTGGAGACTCGCCAGTACTGACCGAACAACCATCCTACATCCAAGTACAAGTGTCCACGCCGCATGCACGTCACTTGATACCATGTTCTCGGTTCGGCACATCCGTCATACTATTCGTCCATTTCTCGATCCGCCCCACCTCGGTACCTCCTACCCCTTGTGTTATCCTCGGTTACAGTCATTGTTTTATACTCGGCCACTCCCTATTGTCCCATCTCGAATCACGATCCTATTATACTGTCTTTTATTGTTCTATCCCCGCTTTGCATTCCTTGTTCTAATTTTGTTCGTTGTGGACAACAACCACATTGCTCTGCATACCTTGTTGTCCCACATTCCTTATTCCACATGTCGCTTCTTAACCTATATAAGTAGGACATGCATGTACATACCTCCTCATTCTGGGTATCGACTAGGCTTAGGCCCTTCTGCCTTCTTCTCTTCTGTTGAGTCCTCGACTCGGGCCGGCATCTTCAGCATCCCCCTGAGTATCTGTCTGTCGCAAATACAGTGGCACACACGGCAAGTAGGGTGCAACGCACGAGTACGTTGAAGCCAACGCCACTACTCTTGGCCTGCAGGACTTGGCCATAGTCCGCCCGACCTTTCGACAACACCCTTCGGCAGTACCGAAGTCCGTCAGTATCCGGCTCCTGACAAGGCTTCATCTAGTGAGTATGAATGAGATGTTTCACTTTTCTTTTTCTGGAAGTAAATCCTAGTTTCTCGAGTTGCATCATCGATGCGTGCTGCAATATAGGAGTTTCCGCTGAGACTTTGGACTGACGCTGGCCCCCAGAGGTCCCAGTGTATGCGTACACCATATTTGGTAGCGCGAGTGAGTGACTGCTTTGGGAACAGCAATCGCGTTGCTTTGGCTTTAGTGCAAGCCTCACAAAATTCAGCTTTAGACTTGGGATCAAGTTCAATGCCGGTTATTTGGCCAGATGAGATGGCGTGCTTGACTGCTGCATGAGACATATGGCCAAGCTTTCGGTGTGCCTCTGTTAAGGACATTTTAACTGACACAATATTTGCATAGTCGACCAGTTTTGGTGAGTCAGTAGGGGCCAATCTGTAGAGTCCACCAGATTTGGGGATCGTTGCCATGATGTTTCCAGATGGGTTTTTTTATCATGCACATTCCATTTTGGAAAGTTACTGTGCATTGAGCTTGATCTAACTTAGCGATAGAAATCAGTGTAAAGGCCATCTCAGGTGCATAAACAGCATCCTTGAGAAGTGTTGTGTTTTCTTCGTTCCATTAGGAAGCTCTATGCGCACATCACCTACTCCTAAAGCTTTAAGTGTATGGCCATTGGCAGCAACAATGTTTCTACCAGTGATAGGCCGGTAGTTTAAGAACTTTGTCTGGTCAGGGCAGTAGTGACTGCTTGCACCACTGTCAATACATGCTCCAAGTCTTGTTTGCGGTAGTTGTGAGGTGTCTGCAACAGCTGATAGATCGGATGTGCAGGTAAAAGCAAATAAGTCGTCATTACTTTCCTTTGTATCCACAGCAGCTGCCACATCTTGAGTTTTGTCCACCTTTTTTGACTTCTTTTGCCTAGGGCCTTGTCCTTCTTTACCACCACCTATTATCACAATGGTGGTCAGGATTTGACTTGGGAACTGACTTCGTTTTCGATGCTGATTTCTTTTCTCATTTGGTATGAGCCATAAGTGCTGATTCAGCTGCTTTTGAGTGCTTATGATCGATGGCACGGTGCTGGGCTTCCTCAGTGAAGAAAGATATGAGGTCGGTTGGTGACATTTGTGCTTTTGTAGCTGTACCTTGAGTCATGCCTAGTTGTTCTGCAGCAGTAATGGTTTGAATAGATGACCGATAAGAAGGAGGTAAAGATGACATAATGATACGAGAAAGGCGTATATCAGTGAATGTGGATCCCATTAGGATGATGTTGTCATGGTGTTTCATCATAAGTTCGAAGTGTTGCTTCAAGTCATTGAGATGATTTCGCAGGTCATTTGACTCAGCGATTCACATGTTAGTGAGCTGATCTTCAGCATCAATGAGGTATAATGTGCTCTTGGTAGTAGCATCATTTTTAACCTTCTCCCACATCTCCTTCGCAGTTGTTAGGTTCTTGATTACAGATCCAATGCGTAAGGAGGTCGTAGACAGAATCATATGTTGAGCCATGCTTTCACATTTGTCATATTTGATGATACGCATCTCGCGGGCTTCTATTTGATCGTCCAAAGCAGGTGTCTTCACATCTGATAATACATGAATGCCGTTGACTACTGCATATGGTTTTGGTGCAGTGGCCTTTCCTTCAACATGTATCCAAAGACCTTTTGCACCCATGGCTCTCCAAATGCGAGGCTCGTAATCGGTCCAGTTGCTTCCATCGTCGCAGAGCTTTGGTACCGATAGGGATGCAGAGTCAGATGAGGATAACATTGTAAGGTTTGACATTATTGATATCAAAGTTGGCGGGGGACCATAACCTGTTAAATTAATATCGCAACTATATCAAGATGGAGTCTCTGTAAGGGAAACCCTCTTACAGCCCCAAGGTATATCTCGGAGGTGAGCTAAGCAGGGGGAATCCAAAGTTATTTAATTATCTACTACCTAGATACATGTGGAGTCCTCACCTAAGCAGGGGGAATCCAAAGAGGAAAGTCTAAGGATCCTGCTGCTGGTGAGCCCCTTTTATACCCTTTATATGGTGGTCTGTGCACTAGCTTACAAATCAATACATCGGAGTTTGTAGAGCCAATCTCCTGGTACTAAGTCCGAGGCTCGGGTATTTGCTCCAAGTTCTAGTCATCATGTATTAAGACCTTTTCTGTCTTCACTCGGTGGTTTCTGGGGCTCTTAGCCTCGGAGTTGGTCGGAGTTTGAAATGGAACCTCGGAGTTGGATCGGAGTTTAAAGAGGGTCATCCCCTGACATCACCCCCCCTTCTAGAGTGTTGCGTCCTCGTGGCACGGAATGATAGAGATTTGAAGGCCATTGTTTGGATTCTCCGAGGTGCTCCTGGGTGTTGTAGGTAGAACTCTTGAATTTTAGTGGGCGCATTCATGTCCTCTTCCTTCACCCATGTATTTTCCTCATATCCATACCCCTGCCATTTGACTAAGAAGTAGAGCCCTCCTCGCATCAAGCGACTATCCAACACTTTTTCTACCTCATAATGTTCCTCTCCTTCTATTAGTTCCGGTGGTGGAGGTGGTTTGGACTTCCGTCCTTGGATCAGATCTTCGGGGGCTGGAAGGAGTTTTACCACATTGAAGACAGGGTGGAGACGAGATAGGGACTGTGGGAGTTGGAGTCTATAGGCATGTCTTCCCACTTTTTGTTGAATGGTGTAAGGTCCTAAGTATTGGTGGCTCAGTTTCTGCGAGGGTCGCTTTGTTCGGATGTCCGAGGCATCCAGGTACACTCGGTCTCCTGCTTGGTACTCTGGTGCTGGAGCTCAGCATTGGTTGTAATATCGTGCCATATCGTCTTTTGCTTTTGCCAGTGCCGACTTTGCTTCCTCTAGCGACTGCTCCATTTGCTCTTTGAACTCATTTACCATCTCCGTTTGTGACCTTGGCTGTTGTGGTTCAAAGCCCATTTGCGGGTGTCATCCCATGTCTAACATGAAGGGAGTTTGTTGCGTGGCAGAGTGTACGTGGTTATTGTACTGGAATTCAGCCATTGGTAAGAGCTCGTCCCAGTCATCCTGTCATTTGTTGACAAAGACTCGGAGGTATTCCTCTAACTCTTGATTGACACGTTCCATCTGTCCATCTCCTTGTGGGTGGTAGGCTGTTGTTGCTGCAAGTTTGATACCCAGGAGTCGATAGAGTTCACGGGTGAACTCCGAGACGAACTAAGGATCTTGGTCTGAGACCACTTGTTTTGGAAGTCTATGTAATTTCCATATGTGTGTCAAATAGAGTCGTGCGGCTCTAATGCTGTGATAGTAGTGTTTGTGGGGAGGAAGTGTGCCCTTTTGCTCACTGAGTCGACTATGTTCATGACTGCATCATATCCATGGGCATCCGGCAGTTCTACTATGAAGTCTATGCTGATAACGTCCTACCGAGCTTCGGGGATGGGGAGTGGTTCTAATTCTCCCATTGGAGGCTGCCTCCGGATATCGGTCCATATACATGAGTCACAGGTCTTCACATACTGTCCCACATATCATGACATCTGGGGCCACCAGTAGTTCCTGGAGATTAGTTCCAGTGTTTTCCATCTTCCCGCATGCCCAGCTATTCTTGTGTCATGGTGCTGGGAAACGATGCGTCTCCGAAGGTCTGGATCATTCAGAACGTAGATCTTCCCTTGGAATTGGAGGAGGCCGTCCTGTTCCATCTATTCAGTAGATCATACCAATTTGGCATGTCCTCATCAGAGTTCTATGATAGCCTTGGCTACTGGATCTTCTGGGCCTGAGGTCCAAAGCTTTGTTCGTATGTCTAGGAGGATGTCTCTTTCTTCTCCGACTGCCGTAATCCCTTCCAGAGCTCGGATCGTGAACAGCTCTGATCGGAGGAGAACCATGTTTTCATTATCCTCTGATCCAGATCCGTGGTCCGACCTTCTGGAGAGTGCATCTGCTTTGCCCATGCTTCGTCCCGGTCGGTGACGAAGTGTGAAGTCAAATCGAGATAGGAAGAGGGACCATCGGGCTTGTCTCCAGTTCAGCTTTTTTGAAGTTCGGAAGTATTCCAGATTTTTGTGGTCTGTCCAGACCTCAAACTGGAGTTGCGTCCCTTCTAGAAAATGCCACCACTCTTCCATAGCTCGGATGATGGCCAACATTTCTTTGTCATGGATTTTGTAATTTCTCTCCACTGGGCTTAGGCTTTTGGAAAAGAAGGCGATCGGGTGCCACAACCCATCCTCTGGGGATTGTTGTGAGATGGTGGCCCCCGTGGCAAAGTCCAAAGCATCCGCCTCTACTCTATACACTCGGGAGTCATCTGGGAATGTCAGTATCAGTGCTGAGGTGATGAGCTCCTTAATCTTTTGGAGCGCTGCCTCCTCTCTCTCCTCCCACTTCCATGGTTCCCCTTTCTTGGTGAGATCGAAGAGTGGTCGAGCATGAAGGGAGAAGTCCTTGATGAAGCATCGGTAGAAATTTGCAAATCCGAGGAACGACTGGACTTCCTTCCGATTCTTTGGAGTTGGCCATTCCATCACCCCTCAGACTTTGACAGGATCCATCTCCACCTTTCCTTTGGATATGATGAGTCCTAGATACTCAATCCGAGTTTTTTTGAACTTGCACTTTTCCTTTCAGAGATAAAGTTTCTGTTCTCGGAGTCATCCCAATACCTGGCACGTGATTTTTTGGTGTTCGGTCAAGGTCCGAGAATAGATGAGGATATCGTCAATGTATACACAAACAAGCCCTGCTAAGATGAGGTCTTGAAAAATGTCATTCATCATTGTTTGAAAAATGGCTGGGCTGTTCGTGAGACCGAAGAACATCACCAGTGGCTCAAACAGTCCTCGGTTCGTCTGAAAGGCAGCCTTCTACTCATCCCCTTCCTTTATTCGGATGTTGTTGTACCCCCATCGGACATCTAATTTCGTGAAATATTTGGCTCCTCTGAGCTGATTCACTAATTCTTGAATGAGAGGGAGTGGGTACCGGTTTTTTACTGTCATTGCGTTCAGTTTTCGGTAGTCTTGGATGAGCCAGAGAGATCCTTCTTTCTTTTTGATAAAGAAGACCGGAGATGCCATCGGACATTTGGAAGGTCGGATTCGTCCAGTCCGAAGGTTTTCCTGAATGAAGGCATCCAGTTTGGTCTGTTCTAATGGGGACATGGGATACACCTTGCAGTTGGCTGGACTGGACCCTAATTCGAGCTCAATGGCATGGTCCCAAATCTTCCTATCTGGAAGCTCATTGAAGGATTCTTTGGCAAAGACACTTTCGAAATCTCAGAGATATTCGGGAATTTCTGCCTCCACTTGGACATTTTTGTAATGAGCCTCTTCCAACCTCTGGGAGGTAGTCTGTGCAACTCGGACATGTTCTTCTTCCGGCGGGAGCATCACACACATTACTCTGTCCCCGGGTCCCAGTTCATCCAGCGAATCTTTTTCTTCCTCACTCCCCCCACTTGCTTCCGCACTTTTCTCCTCTGGACCATCCTCTTCTAGGAGCTTCGGAAATGGGCCGATTCTACACTCTCAGATCTGCCTTTTCAACACTCGTTCCTTCCTCCGTTTGTCTCGTATTTTGGTTTGGCAAGTGAGACATTTTGCCGGGCACCGGCTCATTTTAACAGTCTGGGTTTGCCAGTCAATCTCAGGGTTATGTTCTTCTAGCCAGGTAAAACCCAGGATAAGGTCTTGTTTTCCCAAGCTGGTGACCGCAAATGTGGTATGTTCCGTATGTTCATCTACTTGGAGGATCACATCGATGACTTCCCTGATGGCTCTGGCTTCGTTCGGGGATCCATCCACATTGTAGACCGGAATAGGTCTCTGTAATTTCTGAGTGGTGAGATGGTGTCACTCTACATATCCTCGGTCCATGAATTGTCCAGTGGCCCCACAATCCACAAGAGCAGGTCCCAGCCTGACTTCTGCTGTGTCCATTGTTTGGATCTCCACTTTGATCACTAATGACTTCGGACTTGGGGTGGTGGCCACCACATATCTCTTCAGAAGTCGTTTTTCCCATTTTCGGAGCCGTATCTGAGATTGTTTTGGTGGAGCCTCTGATATCTGTGTGTCTTTGGATGGCTGCTCTTCTGGAAGGAAAGGTGCAATGGTCACTTCACATTCTTCTTCCAGACACGAGAACCTATTATGTACAGGCAGCGGGGGCACATGATTCACCCACTGCCGGCTCCAAAACCCTCTTCTTCCTCTTTCTCTTTCCACCCTTCCACTTCCTCGGAGTTTCTTGGTTGTTCCATAAATGCCACTTCTGATGTTCCTACAAGGTCTAGAAGTTCCAGAAGTAGCTCCAACTTTTCTTCCATACTCATGGTTCGGATATCAAAGGACAACAGGCAGTCTCGTGCATAGTGTCCAGTTTTTTGGCATCGGTGACAAACTCCTAGGGTGGAACCCTTTGCTCGGGTCCAGTCTACTTCCATTGGGGTCGGAGCTTCTTTTGGTGCATTCGGTGGTGGCATGGGAGTCCGTCGGGGTATTTCTGGGAAACGAGGGGATAACACTGGCATCCTCGGAACTCCGGAAACTAATCTGGGAGGCACGCTGTTTGATCGGATGGAGGTCCGAAGTTGGCTTCCATGTGCCTCTGTGAATGCTTCATTGGCTTCTTGGTTCCATGCAACCCTTCATGCTGCTTCATACCAACCTTTGGGGTCATCAAAACTTGGAGTTCCACTCCCCAGGAGTGCAACCTTCGTCTGTATTCCTGGTTCGAGGCCTTGGCGGAACTTGATTACAATCATCTTGTCATTGTGGTATTCTGCAAGATCCACCAGCTCTGCGAACCGGTCAATGTATTCTTCTACAGAGTCTTTGCCTTGGTACCAGCCGGTCCCTTCTAGTCATGTGAGGGCGGAGAGTTGTTCATTCTTCAGACAGAAGTTTCATATAAAGTCCGACTCGAAGGCTCTCCAATCCGAGTAGTGTGGATGTCCCGTCCTCTCACTTCGGAGTATTTTATTTGCAAAGCGTACCACTCTGTCAGACTTGAAGTAGGAGAGAACCCAATGTATCCGAGACTGGCTGTTAGGAAACTGATCTCCACAGATTATGAAGTAAATGTTGCAGGAGTTGAGGAAGGCTCTCCCTTTCTCTCTGTCTCCATTGAAGTCGGATGGGGATGCGGGCCTGACTCTGGAGTTTCCTTGTAAGACTGCGGTACTCCGAGTGTCTGAAAAGTGTGCACTCGGAGTTGGGTCATCTTCTGGATTTTCAGAGTTTAACCCCTGGTGCATTGGGTCATTTAGTTTAGCCATGATTGCCCTAAGGGCTTCGTTTATTGCAGCATTTGCCGTTCGGCTTTCCGCCAGCTCTTGCTCTAACCTTTGCAATTGTTCCTCGGCGTTCATGTCAAAGGTGAGACTAGTGGGGGTACCTGTGGCTATAACTATAGAGGAGGGGGAGTCCGGTGTCAGGTACGTGTAGGAGTTGGTACTCTCCGAGTCACTTCGGTTGAGTCCGAAACCACCTATGACTGTGTTGTAGCACGGCTCCCGGTCCTTATTGGGGAGAATTTCCTGCTGTAAGGGCAACCCTCTTACAGCCCCGAGGTATATCTCGGAGGCGAGCTAAGCAGGGGGAATCCAAAGTTATTTAATTATCTACTACCTAGATACATGTGGAGTCCTCACCTAAGCAGGGGGAATCCAAAGAGGAAAATCTAAGGATCCCACTGCTGGTGAGCCCCTTTTATACCCTTTAAATGGGTGGTCTGTGCACTAGCTTACAAATCAATACATCGGAGTTTGTAAAGCCAATCTCCTGGTACTAAGTCCGAGGCTTGGGTATTTGCTCTGAGTTCTAGTCATCATGTGTAAGACCTTTTCTATCTCCACTCAGTGGTTTCTGGGCCTCTTAGCCTCAGAGTTGGTCAGAGTTTGAAATGGAACCTCGGTGTTGGATTGGAGTTTAAAGAGGGTCGTCCCCTGACAGTCTCAGCTCTGGTCAAGAACCTGATATATATAATGTACCTATATCAAGATGGACTAGGTACAGGTTGTCAGAATATGATAATATGCATCTAAAGATTACTCATGTCTCAGCTCTGTTCAAGAAGCTGAGATGCTCGTATACATGTCATGACTAAGACATGCTAAAAGGAATAAACAGAACAGGGTGTTGCTCGTTATCCTCAACAGATATAGTGGTCCCTGGGCCCTCAAGATGTTTAACGACAGCTTGAATGACCCTAGGACTAGGGTCCCTGATGAACACGCGTGCAGAGGAATAGAATCTCTCCGTAAAGCACTGGTGGTCGTGGGAATCAAAGGTAGTGCACATTCCCTTCTTACAAAGCATACTTCGAACTCTAAATTTATCAACTCATCCAAGCTGAACAAAGACACCTTAAAGATCATCATTGAATCATCTCAAGGTGATATTCGAAGTGCTGTCATGGCATTGCAATTTGCTTGTATAGTAAATATATCAGCAGGAAATAAAAATGGCAATATACAGAGAGTGTATGTGCATCCAATGAAGACTCACTGGCTCACTGATATATGTCCGCAATGACTTTAGGTTAAAAGCAGTGACAAGATGGGAACAAAGTCTAGCACTGTTTCATATGCTAGAAAGAGTATTGTACAATAAACGTAAGTTCTTCCTCTCGCAAAATAGCACGGACCAGTATATATATCATTGAACAACCATGGGGAATATATCACAGGTAAAGGTGATCCCGGCATCCCCTCTGCTAATGAGAAAGATCGTGAAAGGATGCAAGATCTTGATAGCAAGATCCCTGACCCCGCTCCTTTGCTGCTCCATCTGGAAGAGCACTCCAGAAGGGGTAGCCGTGTGGACATAAACATATGTTACGTGCGACTTGTACTATGTAGTATTCCATATTAACATCTTTACCTTATACAGGTTTTATATGCGGACTGACCAATCGACACTTCTTTATTTGGATTGTACCTTCACCACAACTATACACAATTTTGCAACGATGTGGACGAGTGTCATGGTATATGTGACTGGCTAAGCTGGATAGATGCTAGCGGGCCCACATTGGTTCGCATCACATTATATCCTTCAATTTGGTGACTTGATCATGAACAATATGGAAAATTCGCAGTGGCAAGCACACCAGAATCCTCATCAGTATCACATCCTCACCCTTGGGACTATACATTCCCTCCCATCTCCTGTACCACATGGGAATGTTGGGAGGTGCAGTGCCCTGGTGTCACTGCATCGTGTGTGGTGGAGGAAACACTTGGGCATGTGCTGGGCCATTGTGCACCAACCTCATGCCGACATATTTCCTCCACCATGCACGATGCAGTGGGACCTCAGCATGTGGTGGGTGCATGACACAAACATGCACTGAACCCAGCACACACCGACCTCTTTCCTCCCACCATGGCCATGCTCCTGACCACATGAATGACGCAGTGACACCAACGCACCCCACCTCCCGACATCCTCACATGTGGGGCTGTCAGGACTTGCGGTGCACTGATGTCGTGCATTGTATTGGGCGCCCTACCCCCTGTGTGAACAATGGTCAAGGAGTGCCGCATCGAGACCCCAAGACGACCATGAAGAGATCCACCCCTTTTGTGGGCTTGGCTGGCTCAAGCTTGGTGTTATCGAGACCATGCTGGGGTTTCAAACTACTTTGTTCACGTTAGCCTTCACGCGTAGGATCCTCCGCTTCATTGCCTGTGGCACGCTAGGGTAAGTTCCTATTGGTTTATTGAGGTATGTGTCCGATCTCATTTTTTTCAGCCCAATGGTGAAACCTGAATGGTGCATCAGCATCGAGCCCATGGTATGTACCTTTTTTTTTTGTGGCTTATTATCATTTTAATCATGCCGTTCAAGAGTGGAAAATCTTTCCCAGGAAGGAAATCTATTGAAAAGGGAATACAATACTAAATGTGTGAGCGGCGACATGTATCATGATGGAGTGCATGATTGTAGACATCTATCACCGTGAGTTTCTTCTCCGCATTCCTAGCATCAGATCAATTGAGATTTAACAAGTGCCCATCTGATGACCAGTTAAGACTCTGAAACACTTAAGAACTGAAAAACAATGGTGATGACTTACTGGTAACTGTTTGACTGCATACAGTGTAGGGACCTGTTATTAACAGGTTTACAATCCCTTCACCCCGGCAATGTCTTTTTTGTTTTTCATTAGAAATAGACACACTGATATATGCCGAGGTACTCACTTGGCGGGATTCAAAAGCTCCATCGTCTTCTTGTTGTCTTTCCAGTCGCATCCCTTGTGACACTATTAAGTTCACTCATCTCGCTGTCTCCTTCACACCTTCTATTTTCCTTCTGAAACGTATATTTGTGTGGTATCTGCCCAGATATTATCACATATTCTGCGCATATTTTGATAGAGCTAAACTACTTTTGTCATTCCCTCAAAGGGATGCACCCAAGCATTTTTCTTGTCACTGTATCATTTTACTTTCTCTCTCCTTACTTAGAATTACCAATCTTGTACAAATATACTATCTATAAGCAACATTTAAGCCAAACCACATAAGGAAGGGAGAAGAATCCCCTTCAAGATCAGTGCATGTGACATATGAGGGCGGCAACAGTTGCGGTTGCATCGACAACCGGCATTTGATGGTGCACAATGCAAAAGATGTTGTCAAGGTTGATAACAAAACGATGGTAGGTAGGTGCAAGATAGAAAGATGGTGGGTTGACTGTCACGCGGAAAACGTAAATGGTGTGCAATCGGCGAGAACATGCACAGATGTGAATGTGGTGTGAGCAAGAACAATTGCAGACGGTGTGCGTCCAGTCAGAGCATTGGTGACCGAAAGAACAGTCATGCGAGTGGAGAGATAGGGCGGCACATATGCGAGCAAGCCATAAACAGCCGATGCATGGAATGATCGCAAATGCGCACTGGGAAACTGACTTGATGATACACAAATGGTGTGATGGTACATCTTTATTATCTTCTTCAACTTTGATATCTTTTTCTTGATTTTCTTCAGGCAATATTTCTTCAACCAAATTTTTTTTCTCCTATACCGAATGATGATAATGCAATGCAAATGAGAAGCAATGGATCGAGTTGGAGAACACCCAAACGGCACAATCAAGATGCAAACAATGCGAATGTGATGCGCACAACAGTGGGATGCAAAACAATGGGGACAGATTGATGCATCGGTGATACTCGTATAACTTCATCAGATAATGCAAATTGATTTACTTCCACTCAGCTCAATATATCAAATCTGACTTCCTCCTCAACAATTCCTCCTCAAATCATCTTCTTCAAAAACAATGGCATGCCTCAACTTCAACTTGAATCAATATATCTCATTTCAGCTTGACTCTGGATAATAGAACTTGGCTTGAAAATTCAAAACATTATGGACTTTGATGTAAAGTCCCTCGACTTGACTCGACTCAGCTCAGATAATAGAACTCGATGAGAAATCAAAATCATGAATGGGTCGTAATGGGTCATAATGGATGGCCGGTCCATGTGGCAGTCATTAATAGAGATATCAAGTAAAGAGCGCCAAAGCAACTCAGTCAGCTAATGAGAGCAAACTGAGACTCTTAATCATGTTGTGATAGGATTTTAGAATGATTTTTAGATCAAAAGATTGTGGGGAAAACTGAGCTCATGAGTGGAGAGAATAGAAAGATGATTCTTATTCTTACAGTTATTTACTACGTTATTATACATGAGAAGACAGGAATATAGGGAAAAAGTCTTCATGCACGTGAGCGTCATACATGACGCGTGAGTAACAACTAATGAGAATGTGTGAGTAACGAGAGTCACACGTGTATGTGACAATAGTCACACATGTGACAAGCGTGCACAATGAAAGTATGTGGCGGTAACAGAAAAAGAAAAAAAAAAGAAAATTAATCATCATATATTTCCAACATTTCCAATACCCGCACCAATCACTATTAAGAAGCGACATGTGGAATAAGGAATGTGGGACAATAAGGTATGCAGAGCATGTGAGGGTATTGTCCACAATGAGTAAAAATAGAATGGAGGAATGTAAATGGGGATAGAACAATGAAGATAGAATATGTCAAGTACACGTACCGAGGTCCATTATTTGCCAGTGCCGACCGAACAACCATCCCACATCCATGGACAAGCATCCACGCAGCACGCATAACGCTTGATACACCGGCCTCGGTTTGGCACATTCGCCATCCGCACTCCTCGGCTCGCTTCACCTCGGGACTCCCCGTCCTTGTATTATCCTCGGACGCGAACCCATTGTTTTATATCCGGCCACTCCTTATTGTTCCATTTCAAGTCACGATCCTATTATATTGCCTTTTATTGTTCTATCCCCGTTTTACATTCCTTATTCTAATTTTGTTCACTGTGGACAACAACCACATTGCTCTGCATACCTTGTTGTCCCACATTCCTTATTCCACATGTCGCTTCTTAACCTATATAAGTAGGACATGCATGTACTTATTTCCTCATTCTGGGTATCGACTAGGCTTAGGCCCTTTCTACCTTCTCCTCTTCTGTTAAGTCCTCGACTCAGGCCGGCATCTTCAGCATCCCCCTGAGTATCTGTCTGTTGCAAATACAGTGGCACGCACGGCAAGTAGGGCGCAACGCATGAGTACGTTGAAGCCAACGCCACTACTCTTGGCCTGCAGGACTTGGCCATAGTCCGCCCGACCTTTTCGACAACACCCTTCGGCAGCACCGAGGCCCGTCAGAATCCGGCTCCTGACAGTATAATAGGAATGTGGCCAAGGATAGGACAATAGGGAGTGACCAATTATAAAACAATAGGGTTGTGGCCGCAGATAAAACAAGGACAGGATGTCCTAAGGTGGGGTGGGTTGAGGAGTGAGGAGTGGATGGGGTAGGATTAATGGTTGGTAAATGAGGAAGAGTGGACAAAGGATGGGGATGGGGAATGTGGAGGGTGGATGTGCTGAGCCAAGACCAGCATACAAAGTGACTTGCATGCAGCTTGGACACTTGTGTGTGGACATAGTCTGACTACTCGGTCAGTGCTGCCAAACTACCAGACACTCTGTATGTATACTTGACAATACCTTTGGCAACACCTCAAGGCCAAACTCTAACAATATGACATACCACCCAAAGGAGTACATGAATTATGGGACAGGGTGCCAAAGGAGTGGACTGAAATACCACCAGAGACATGCCAGAAGCTAATAGAAAGCATGCCTAGGAGGATACAGGCAGTTTTAAAGGCAAAGGGGGGTCATACAAAGTATTAGATTGTAAAATAATAGAGGATCAAAAACTTCCCCAATGAGTGATTATTTTGTTTGATTTATTGAGCAATGAGTTTTGATTGGACTCACATGATGTCTTAAGTTGGTAGATAGCCAACATGTTCTAGTATATCATGTGAAATTTTCAGAACTTTTGCTCATGCCATTCCTTCACAAAATATCAATCTTTCTAAAATGCACAAACATTGGGGCAGTTTTTTGACCTACTGTATATCTAGCTCTTGCATAGTACTAAGAGCTTCATTTTGTTCTCCCCTTTTGATAGTTTATTGTTCTTGAAGTTTTCAGGTTATTAGGCTCTCTGCTCCTTACTTTATCTACTTTAGTAGCTTCTCATACTCTAATGTCTATCACAGCACTCACCACCACCCACCTCCTCCCTTCCTCAGATTTGTTGGAATAAGAGTCAAAAGGTAGATACATGTAATTAGCTGTTGCCCTTCAACAATTATGTTGGGGCTTAGTTTTGGATTCAAAATTTAATAAGTCAAGCAAATAACAGTTATGGGTACAAAAATCAAGTTGCATTTACAGTACAGATATAGGAGCTCACAAATCACATGATAAAGCACATATACAAGGGATGAGACAACATGACAAAGAAGTGTGGATCATAATGATGTTTAAGGGAAGGAAATAGATGGAAATAACTGTAAGGGTAACCCAAGCAGCTGCTCTACCCTAAGGCGGCATACTGGCAAAGGGGGATCCAAAGGTTTAGTACAGGGCCTATGTACACAATAACTAGCATACCTGGTAAAGGGGGATCCAAAGAGAAAACTCTAAGGAACCCTTTGCCCTGTCAGGAACCATATGCCGGCATACCCAACTATTCATTTTCAGCCCACTCAGCCCACGGACTATATGCACCTCATGTATCCATCTTGGTGTCACATGCTCCTGTCAATTCACTCCACTCATTTACATCACACTCTATATGCTTGCTATTCCATTCTGTCTTTATTTATGTTTAATATCCTTTCATTTACGTTCCGCTCCACTTTCATTTATTCGCAATTCCATTCAGTCTCTTATATCTGATCTGCTATTATGTTCCTTAGGGTAACTCGGTTGGGAATCGGAGTGACATGTCACTCCCCAATGTCATGGAGGAGATCATTATTTGGGGCATAGTATTTCTGTTCTCGCTTTTCACAATCCTTGGCTTTCTCACTCTATTATAGGAATCTATTCGACTCCTATTAGATTTGAAAGTAGTATAAAGATCATGTACTTCAGTAGTTCAGTCCTCAGTCAGATAATCAACCTTGATTCTCTACTAGCTAATCCTCTGTCTCACCTTTCCGGAATTAGGGCCCATGCAATCTGGTAAGTACAACACATAAGTTGAAGCTGCACCCTACCCCAAATCTTGCCATTGAATATCTTTGGGAGATTTTATGTTTAATTATGATTATATCATTCATTCACATCGTAACAGTATTATCTGACTTCTACACCTGATCACACTTCTTTTTGCATATCATCCTTGCATATCATGACCATCATGAATACTTGATCCACTACTTGTAATCTGCCTTTCATCATAGAAGTCCCAAGTCAGTTGCAGGAGATTTCCATACTTCGACGGCTGTCAGAACAACCTTCTATTCACAAAGCTGGCCCATCAGGTGGGAACACTCCTCCTGATCATGAGGACGATGACAAAGAAGACCCAATTGATGATAGCGATAACAACGAGGCAAATCCGAACCCTGTTCAAGTTTCAAATCCTATTCAAGTTTCAAATCCTATTCAAGTTTCAAATCTAAACCCCACTCATGTTTCTAATCCCAATCCGACTCTTAATTCCTCTTCTAGTTCAGACAAAATTGTCAAAGCACTCGTCAATTGATTAGCTCATCCACTCCCTAGATCCAATGTTAACCCTGGCCATCATGCCAAGGTTCGTGAGCCTGAGGTCTATGATGGTACAGACCAAGATAAGCTTCACACATTCTTCTTACAATGCATGCTGAACTTTCGAGACTGTCTGTCTGCATTCTTGATGGATGCATCGAGGGTCCAGTATGCCATTTCATACCTCACAGGCCCTGCACTTCAGTACTTTGAACCCGCTATTCTAGGCGAGATTCAACCTGAGCCTAGCTGGCTTAAGGTCTGGAAGGACTTTCATCAAGAACTTGAGACCAACTTCAGTCCTTTCAACAGTGCTGTGCAAGCAGAAATCAAGCTCGGCAAGATAGTCATAAAAGACACTCACCATGTGGCATGATACTTCATTGACTTCACCAGAGCCTCCACTCGCACTCAGTAGAATGACACCACTCTCACACATGCAGCATACAAGGGATTGGCCAGACATATCAAGGACAGCCTCCTTAACTTCCCTCATTTCAAAACTCTTGCTGAACTCAGACAATATTCACTTGAGATTGACAGCAGATATTGGGAACGCAAGGAGTTCAACAACTTCGGAATGCCTGCAAAGCTGAACAGGTCCTTGTCCAAATCCAACTCTAATAACAACAATCAGTCTTCTTCCAACTCCAACAACTTGAACAACAAGAAGAGTAAGAAGGGGGGGAAGAAGAATGGCAATGATAAGTCTTCCAACAATAACAACCACACTAACAACATTTTGTCCAAGCTTGGAAAAGATGGGAAGCTATTGCCTGAAGAACATCAAAGGCAAATCAATGTGGGACTGTGTCTCTTGTGTGCTTCAAAAGGTCACATGGTCAAGGACTGCCCCAAATCCAATTCCCAACCCTCATCGACTTCTTCCTCTTCTAACAACAACAAGAACAACAAAAAATCGATGAAAGCACGCATGACCAAGGTGAGCACATCTGACCCCCATGCCAAAGACAACACGGTGATGGAGTCAAAAAAATGAGCTGCAACCTCAGAAATGCATGAGCTGAGGATTGTGTTGGCCTCTCTCATGTGCTGTTCTTGAATGCCCTTTCTCCTATTCCTCACATTTCTTCTACTTCTGAGACTTTGAAAACTTTGCTAATACTTAATCTGTCTTGTTCTCTTATTTCCGAACTTCCTCTTGTTATGCTCTTAGATTGTGGTTCTTCAGACTGCTTTATTGAATCACGAGTTGTGCAAAAATATTCTTTGCCTACTAATTCAGTTCCTGCTATTCTGTTGAAATTATTTGACAGTTCTACTAATTCTGTCATTACTCAGACCACTACGATTCCAATCCGATTTCCGACTGGTGAACTTCAGAACATTACTTTCTACATAACAACGTTGGACGGCAGTTGCTCCACAATACTTGGCTTCAACTGGCTCACCCGCTACAATCCATCAATTGACTGGGTATTAGGCAGTATAACCTTCAAGTCTATGAAACCGACCACTATTCAGACACCTCAGGCCTCAACCACTGCTTCACAGTCCAGCATCCTACTTCTAAGCAATCCATCACCATCTCCAAAGTTAGAGGTGCTACAGATAGCCCTAGTTAATGCAGAAGCATTTATTCACACCTGCAAACTAGAAGGTTCACAAGCCTTTCAACTTGACCTTGCGGATCTCGACAAATATGCTCGAGGCTCCACTACAGTCGATTCCTCCAACAACCTGGATAGTATTAAACAGCATGTTCCAGAATTCTATCATGACTTCGCTGATGTCTTTAGTAAACAGTGTGGTAATACACTAGCACCTTATAGACCCTATGATCTCAAGATCAACCTCGAGGATGGCACTTCACCCCCTCTTGGTCCCATTTATTCCCTCTCAGTATCCGAACTCTAATCACTATGAGATTTCATTGAGGAACACCTCAATATGAGCTTCATTCAACCCTCCCGATTGTCACACAGTGCTCCAGTACTATTTGTATGCAAGAATGATGGCTCCCTATGGCTCTGCATAGATTTTTGTAGTCTAACCAGAATTACAAAGAAGGACCACTATCCACTTCCCCTTATTTCTGACCTCTTAGACACCCCCAAGAAAGCTCGTATATATACCAAAATTGACCTCAGACATGCCTATCATCTTGTTTGAATTGCAGAAGGAGACAAATGGAAGACAGCCTTTAGGACATGTTATGGATCCTTTGAGTGGCTTGTCATGCCTTTTGGACTTTCTAATGCCCCTGCTTCATTTCAGCGCTTCATGAATGACATTTTTGGTGATCTATTAGACAATTGCACAATCGTCTATTTGGACAATATCCTCATCTATTCCAATGACGAATCCTTGCACATCGAACACATTTGCGAAGTTCTTTGATGATTACACAAACACAACCTTTATGCTCGAGAAGACAAATGTTCCTTCCACCAAACGTCCATCGAATACCTCAGATATATCCTATCACCCGAGGGTCTTATGATGGTGGAAGACAAAGTCAAATGCATCACTCAATGGCCTGAGCCATGTAAAGTCAAAGACATCCAATCATTCCTCAGATTTGCAAACTTCTATTGAAGATTCATTTTCAACTATTCCTCCATTACAACTCCTCTTACTCAACTCACTTGCAAAGGTCTGGCTTAGAACTGGAGTGAGTAGTGTAGAGATGCATTTAATAAGCTGAAACTGGCATTCATGTCTGCCCCCATCTTAACTCATTGGACTCCTGATTTGCCCTTGATTGTAGAGACAGATGCATCAGATTATGCTTTAGCAGCTATACTCTCTCAACATTCTGCAGCCAGAAAACTTCATCCTGTCACATTTCATTCCTGAACTTTCACTTCCCCTGAACTCAATTACGATGTTTATGATAAAGAACTGCTTGCGATTTTCAAAGCTTTTCAAAAGTGGTGTCACTACTTAGAAGGTTCTGGCAACCCTGTCAATGTCATCACCGATCATAAGAACTTGGAGTACTTTTGTACAACCAAGTTGTTGACTAGATGTCAAGCTAGGTGGTCAGAATACCTTTCTCAGTTTAATCTTGTCATTCGTTTCAGACCAGGTCGTTTGGGCACTAAGCCTGATTTGCTCACTAGACGATGGGATGTCTACCTTAAGGAGGGGATGAGCGACTATGCCACCATTAATCCCCAGAACCTTCAACCCATCTTCTCTCAACATCAGTTGACCACGTCCCTCCAAGCCACAAGCCTCGTCAAACCTGTACTGAGGGCCTTGACTCTTATGGACACCGAGTGTATCCTGAATGACATTAAACATCATCTTCCCTCCGACTCCTTAGCCCAGAAACACCTTGTGAATAATGACGACCCAAAGTGGCAGACTAATTCCAATGGTCTGTTACTATTCGACAATCGCATCTACATTCCTAAGGCCCAAGACTTATGCTTACCCATGTTACAACATAAGTATGATCACATTCTTTCCGGACACTTTGGAATTAACAAAACCACAGACCTTGTCTGTCAGATGCGACTACAATTGGCCTGGCATGTGTTCATTCATTAAAGACTACTGCAAGTCCTGCGTGACATGTATGCAGAATAAATCGCAACGTCATAAGCCATATGGATTACTCAAACAGCTTTCAGTACCAGATAAACCCTGGAACTCAATATCCATGGACTTCATTGAGCAGCTTCCCACATTCTTGGGATTCATGGCCATCCTAGTCATTGTCGACCACTTCTCCAAACAGTCTATCTTCATTCCCACTTCCATTACCATCACTTCTGCTCAGCTTGCAAAACTCTTTGTACTTCACATATTCTCCAAACATGGCATTCCTTCTCATGTCACTTCAGATAGAGGCTTGGAATTTGTGTCCCACTTCTGGCATTCTCTCAGGAAAGCCCTTGACATGAAGTTGCATTTTACCTCAGGCTATCATCCAGAAGGCGATGGCCAGACCGAACATACTAATCAGACATTAGAACAGTACCTCATGTCTATTGCAATAGTCAACCTGGACAAATTGCACCAGCAGCTTCAAACCAATATCCTCAATGCTTAACAAATGTACCAGACCTCAGCTGACACTAAACAACTTCCATCTCCAGACATTCCTATTGGCAGTCTCACATTTATCAAAGCCAAATTCCTCAGGACTACCCATCCTGCGAAAAAAACTAGCTGAGAAGTTTTTGGGTCTATTTGAAATCATTGCACGTCTGTCAAGTACACATACCGATACCCATCTGCTCGGCAGTACCGACTGAGCAACCATCCTATATCCATGACCAAGTGTCCACACCACACGTATAACACTTAATACACTGGTCTAGGTTTGGTACATCCACCATCCACACTCCTGATCCTCACCCCTCGGTCTGCCTCACCTCAGGACTTCCTGTCCTTGTATTATTCTTGGCCACGACTCCATTGTTTTATAGTCGGCCACTCCCTATTGTCCTATCATCGGTCACACTTCTATTATTCTACCCTTTATTGTTCTATGCCCATTTGCATCCCTTCATTCTAATTTTACTTGTTGTGGACAATAACCACATGCTCTGCATACCTTGTTGTCTCACATTCCTTATTCCACATGTCGCTTCTTAACCTATATAAGTAGGACATGCATATATATATTTTCTCATTCTGGGTATCGACTAGGCTTAGGCCCTTCTACCTTCTTCCCCTCTGTGAAGTCCTCAACTCGGGCCAGCATCACCAGCATCCTCCCGAGAGTCTGTCTGTTGCAAATCGGTGGCACGCATAGCAAGTAGGGTGCAATGCATGAGTACGTTGAAGCCAATGCCACTACTCTTGGCCTGCAGGACTTGGCCATTGTCTGACCCAACAACATTCGGCAGTACCGAAGTCCGTCAGCATCCGACTCCTGACAACGTCCTGGTACTTACTCAGTTACTCTGAAACTCCCAGGCTACATGAATGCAGTACATCCTGTATTCCACATTTCAATGCTCGAGCCAGCCTCTTCTAATCCCATTCCAAATCGCATTCAACCACCTCTGCCCCCAGTCATAATTGACGGTGAAACCAAATTTGAGATATCCAAGATCCTTGACTCGAAAATCGATAATCAACGTACAGCATGCAAGTTGTTGTACTTAGTGTGATGGGCAGGATATGAAGGCACAGATGAAGAAACTTCATGGCTCCTTGCAACAGAACTCAACCACGCTTCAGAACTTGTTCAAGACTTTCACAAGTCGTATCCAAACCTGGACCATTACCCATTCCATAAGCACCTCGCAATTTCTCTTCCATTCACTCTCGCTCATTCCATTCATTATCACTCTTGCATTTCAGTTCCGTTCATTCTGTCTTCAAGTTCAAAAAAGAAAAACCCAATTCCGATTCACTCATTCCAACTCGCAATTCAACTTCTCCTTCCGTTTTCAAGTTCAAACCTCAGTCTCCATTCCATCATTCCTTACTCCAATTCAACTCTTAATTCTGAACCTTCACCAAAAAGAAATTCACATTCAAATCAAATTCCAATATACAATTAAGTCACCATTGCTATTCTACAATCCTATTTCTACTTCTCCATCACCCTCAGGCTCCTCAAAAGCACTCCTCAGGTTTCCAGAGCCCAATGCCCAATTGTCCCAAGTTCCCTGCATCCTGGGTGGCTCCTATACTATATTTGCACTGGACATCCTATAACCTATCTGCAACAATAGATTCCTCACCTCTGCTTGCAATTCCTCATTGGTCATCTGCAACTTGGCATTCTCATGTTTGCTGTCTGCAACTTCATGCCGAAGTTCATCTACCGACCACTTGAGCTCTACCAGAGCTGCAGTCAAGGCGATGACTAGGGAAGGCTGGGCAGGTGCAGGAATGGCAAGGGAAGGAGTGGGGACAATCATGGGAGGTGGTAAAGGGAGAGGCGGTGGAGGAGGGGTAGGGGATGGAGGAGTGGGAGGTGCAGGAGTAGGATGCAGCGGAGGGGGTGGAGGGGTAGGGGTCGGCACCCTTAGTCGTGGTGTCATTACCACCGATGGTAGTAGGAGGGTGGAAGGGTCAGGAAGTGGAGACGACAAATGAGAACTTGAAGGTTGAAAAAGGGGAGTATGTATCCTTGCCCTTTTCAAGGGTCCCAGCCTGTCCAAATTCTGAACCTCAGGTGTACCTTCCCTCACCCTTGTCTTCCTCGGACTTTCCTCAACCTTGCTATTCCTTGCCTTTCCTTTACCTTTTCTCTTACTGGTGCCCCTCCCTTGTATATTTATGGAACACTCAACTCCCCTCTCACTACACCACACACACGCACCCAAATCTACCTCACCATCCCATTTCCTCAGACATGTGTTTCGATGCTTGATGCATCAATCACATGGAGCGTCCGATTTGCAACCCTCAATCCAAGGGGTATCTTCATCATCCTCGACCAACCTCCCATCACGATAGAACATGACGCGGTTGTTGGTGTTGTCACCTCACATTTTGAGGTGAGCATACTGCAGGAAACAACGATAAGCAAAAAAGTTGAATCGTGAAGAGGAGGCTTACTTACCTTTGTACTTTTTGAGTGCAAGCCTTCAATCCATGGCACCCTCATGTCAATGGCACCTTGCAAATCCTCTTTGAGTTGAGTCCTGGCATGCTCAATGGTGGACGATGAAGGAGAGGGGATATCAACAGGATGAGGGGTGTTGAGATATGATGTGATGGGTGAGCTGTACATACCCATGAGCTTGCAGACGTACAAGGGGTTGATGAAATATTCTTCTTCCATTGGCAATGTCGATGATGGTTACCCCCCAAACTCCCTCACGACTTCTCTTATACGCTTTCGCATTTCCAAACTCCAACGGGGCCACCATTCTAGAACTTCATTTCTGTAGCCTCGTGGGACTCAGCTGTAAGGGGGGGATACTGTCAGGAACCGTATGCTAGCATACCCGACTATTCATTTTCAGCTCACTTAGCCCAACTCTGCTCTTGCTTGCTATTCAACTATATGCCCTCAGCCCATGGACTCTATGCACTTTGTGTATCTGTCTTGGCATCACATGCTCCTGTCAATTCACTCCACTCATTTATGTCACACTCCATATGCTCGCTATTCCATTCTGTCTTCATTTACATTTAATATCCTTTCATTTACGTTCTGCTCCACTTTCATTTATTTGCAATTCCGTTCAGTCACTTATATCTGATCTGCTATTACGTTCCTTAGGGTAACTCCATTGGGAATCGGAGTGACACATCACTCCCCAATGTCACAGAGGAGATCACTATTTGGGGTGTAGTATTTCCATTCTCGCTTTTCACAACCCTTGGCTTTCTCACTCTATTATAGGAATCTATTCGACTCCTATTAGATTTGAAAGTAGTATAAAGATCATGTACTTCAGTAGTTCAGTCCTCAGTCAGATAATCAACCTTGATTCTCTACTAGCTAATCCTCTGTCTCACCTTTCCAAAATTAGGGCCTGTGCGATCCAGTAGGTGCAACACATAAGTTGAAGCTGTACCCTACCCCAAATCTCACCATTGAATATCTTTGGGAGATTTTATGTTTAATTATGATTACATCATTCATTCACATCGTAACATGCCCCCTAACTATAGCTGTATATATTCCATCACCATGGCACTCTATTCATATTGGGAATCACTTCCTACACTGGTTGTACATAGAACTGGGGAACTGAGATGGCTGGTAACTACCTAAGACATGGGTGATGGCTGTAGGTGATGCCTGCTGATGGTGGCTGCCAGCCATAGTACTCCTTTGGCATGTATCTCGGTAGTGGTGGTCAGGCATATGCTGAATGAATCTCAGTTGGTAGGTAGGTGTCAAGTATGGAAGTGCCAAGTATGTGTAGGTGTTACGATAGTGAAAAAGACGTATTCGTAATATATTGTAATCTCCCAATGGCGAAGTTTATTGGCGAGGTTTGGAGTTGGGGATTGGCTTCAACGTACTTGCATTGCACCCACTTGGATCGCACGGTCCCCAAATTTCGTAAATGCGAGGAAGACAGAAGTAACAGAGGATCTTAGTCAAAATCAAGATTGATTTTCTGACTGAGGACTGAACTAATAGTACAAGGCCTTTTATACTACTTTCTAATCTATTAGGAGTCGAATAGATTCCTATAATAGAATGAGAAAGCCAAGGAAGCGGAAAAGCGAGAACAGAAATACTACGTCCAAATAATGATCTCCTCCGTGACATTGTTGAGTGACATGTCACTCAGATTCCCAACGAAGTTACCCTAAGGATGTAATAGCATATTCGGATATAAAGGAGTGAACAGAATTGCGAACAGATGAAAAGGAAAT
>QLPG01002622.1:0-15686 GCA_003314385.1 Gomphus sp. MG54
TTTTCGACAACACCCTTCGGCAGTACCGAAGTCCGTCAGAATCCGGCTCCTGACAGAGATGCCCTTAGGAACATATATTGGTCAATGATCAAACACGATAGAAAAGTCTGCAGGAAACTCACAAAAATGTGTTTAACATGCTTGTCGAGCAGAATTGGCAATTTGATGAATCGCTCAGGTTCAAAAAATAGCTGCCATGTTGGCTGATGAAGTTTCCCATGCAGGCTTGAAAAGTAGTGAAGGAAGGGGGTGTGATTGAAACTATTTCCAATGGGGAGCATCGAATCAATTGATTCCCAAAGCCATTCATCACCACCGCTTTGACAAAATCTAGCTATGATGTCAATTGAAGCCATACTTAACTAAAATTTACATCATGACAATGAGATTTGGGGTGAAAAATTGAGCTGAAAAGGCCCAAAAATTTGGCCACATTAAAAACTCATTGGAAAAACTTTGGAACATATTTTTTGGATGTATTTTGTCTGATTCTGAATATAACATTAGTTTGGCACAAAAAATTCTCAATCGCTCAAAACCAAATTGGTTGAGTTTGCTTGTCCTGTACTATAAGTTATATGTAGAATGGATGCCTATCACACTTTGTCTGATCATAGATCATGATGGTAAATGAATGTTCCGTGAATAGATGGCTGCCGTTATTTATTGTAGCAGCTGATCTGATGCTCTGCAGTGAAAAGTAGCACAGCTTCAGGGTATGGCTGGTGATACCTCTGGATGTCTCAGAAACAGGCAGGAGCTCATTGGACCTACATCACCATGACCGACCAGAATTCCCATGGTCCTACTGGCCAGTTTCTGTGTCTCAGACCTAAGGAAAGGCCCAAGACAGCTAATTCTGCTTCTCTTTACACCTAACCCACCCCTTCCTTTTTTTTTACACCATCTCCACTTCACCCCTCCCTCCCTCCCACACACCCTCACACCCTTGAACATGCCCACTGCAGTGGCTGTGCTTGGTTTCATATGATCCTGATAAATTCTAACCGCATTCGGGGTACACTGCAACACATGGCCTCGGGATTTTAGCACCCAACCAGGCCATGCCCATTTCCCAACACCAGCCCCAGACCTGGGAAACCCTGTAGCAGTACTCATTCATAAAGGAATTACAGAAGATAACATGAAAGACATCTGAGCACTAGCCACCACGCTCGAGTCGTTCGTGTTGGAATATGAGATAAGTCCTTACTCATAACATGCCATTGTTCATTCACTGCCATTGTACTATTTATTGTTGTTCATGGCTATTGTCTAGCTACAGTATATAAACACCAGTAGCTAGATAGTGATCTCCTCAGTCATGTTATCACTTACTTGACTGAGGTAAGACACTTATTCTATTCTTCCCTTGACATAAGCTCATGTACTATTTCCTACATAGACCTTTGTCTAGGTATTAATATTAGTGGCATTATCACTTACTCAACTGAGACCTTTGTCTAGATTCAATAGGTTATGGGCTTCCAGTCCACACTTTGAAACAGAATATTCATATAGCATAGAAAAAAAGGGAAAAAGATTATCAAGTTAGACCACTGCTACAGTACAGGACAAGCAAACTCAACCAAAAATTTCGACCCAATTTTCTGGCAAAATCGGCTCATTGAAATTGATAATAGACCATTAAATGAAGTATCTAACATCAAAATAAAGTCAATGTAACAAGCCAATTTTTTTCTAAAATTATTTTTATTTTGGACATGTCAAAATTTTGGCCACACCCAAAAAAAAAAACTGAAAAATATTGAAAAAATGTGCAATCAATAGCTATGATTGAGTGGTGTATGGTTCCGGTCAAAGTGTGAAAAAAAAAACAAAAAAAAAACTATATACCATATTCATAAACAAATAAATACAAATACAGAACAATTATTACCTGGCTTGAGACACTGCATAATGCCTGCTGGCCGCCATCTAAAATACAAATGAAACATTACTGGACTACAAAATCAGAATAAGGATCAGGTTACTGAAGGAGATGAACATATAGAGCATCCAACAACACCTACAGATTATGAATCTGACAGGGAATTGCCAACTTCTGAGAACATTTTTTACAACCATGCCTGGGTAGAATGAATTTTGGTTTAGAGGGAGAGGAGACTGACAATGAAGGAGCCTCTGAAGCATACAATTATAAATATGAGGACTCAGAAGAGGATCCAGATTCAGAATGGGACAAGGATGATCTTCAAGAAAGGCTCTTTGATTTTGCTGTCAACCAGGGAGATGACTTAAAGGATGAAGATTGGGTGCCACCTCAGTTAAGGAAAAAAAAGGAGTGAGAAGGCAATGGTATGTTCATATTGAACCCTGATTGTAAATTAAAAAATTACAATAAATTGTCAGGTCAGCCAAATAAGTACAAGAAGGGCCCAGATGTGATTAGCAAGGCCAGTCACACACAACATCGATAGAAGAAAGTAACTGCAAATCAGAAATCCCTTGATGCATTTGGGTTTTTATCTATGTGTTAAATCCGTATGTCAGCGCTTAGCTAGAGGCTTCCAGAAGGGTTTCTGGAGGGTTCTGAATGGTTTCTGAAGGGGGGTTCATACTCTGGAGGCAGAGAGACTAAGGGTCGCAGATTTGGGATCGGAATCGGAATAGGGACGGAAAGACAGGAAGCGCCGGGGGTCTTGGAACTGTTCATGGTATAGGGTGATATGAGTGGTTCGAGGTCGAAGGGACTTGGCTTTAACTTATGTGTTGCACCCTCCTCGATTGTCTGTCCCTAATTTTGGAAAGTCGGAAAGTTTACCGGAACTTAATCAGAAACTACAATGCAGAATTAAGTCGATATTCATACTGGCGAATAGTCCAGTCGACTGGTGACTTATATACATGTATCTAGTCTTGTACTATATTTTACCAAGTAAAGACAAGGGGGGGAAGAGAGTACAAGGGGCAATATAAAGCGAAGAACAAAGGAGTGAGGTATGCGATGATCCTGCATGCTGTCTATCAAAGGAGCAGAACCTTGGCTTTGGAATCTTCAGAGGTTCGGAAACATGGAACCTCGGAATGTGGCATCGGAATATCGGAAATCAGTTATTCAGACTTTGAGCGATCGGAAAGGTCCCAGAAATGGTGCGGGTGGTTGTGGAGTTTAATGTGGGTTTATTTGGCGGCATGGGCCATAACAGTATCCCTCCACTAGGACCGAGCCCTTGAGGTCCTAAGCTTAATCTTGCCGTGAATTGAGCGGAGAGGAGTATGGGACTATTTTTAGGCATATTGGGATGTAATAGGTGTTTTTTCCGAGCACCCGTCTGATGCATATATAAGGAGGCTTTTCTCTTCTCCCTGAGTTCCTTTCCAGCCCCCACCCATGTCCAGATTCAAACAGGATATTGAAGCAGAAGTTTTGGAGCAGGTGCACATTTTCAAGGCCCAATGTGCCAAACAGATTCGCTTGATGAGGGAGGAAGGGGCATGGAAATTGGAGGCTGCTTGGGATATCAGAAAGGATCTGAGAGTTGAAGTCTGAAGGCCGGGGGAGAAAACAAAGGGGGTGGATCGGAGGGGGAGGGGGGAGGGGAAGGATTGAGCCATGGAGCACAATGCCTGGGCTCTAGAGTCTGCCCTTTTGTCCAGTCAGGTGGATGAGGAACCAGAGGATTTACCCTCCTGGGGGGGTTTTACTGGGCCATCGGGATCCAAAGATGGGGGTGTTCCACATCAGGTGACCAAGTCTGAGGAATCTTTGGACAGTGGTGACTCTTCGGATACAGGGTCTTCCTACTCATCCTCTGGGGGCAATCCAGGGGGTGAGGAGGACATCTATCTCATGCCCACAGTTGGGGTAAGCACCATTGCTCGGGACATGGAGAGGAAGCATCAGAGGCATCTTGAGAAGGATGCCCAAATTTTGGGGGCACAAAAGGCCTTTAAGAATCAGGTTGCTTGGGATGTATGGGTGGCTGGAAAGGAGGTGGGTCTCAGACCCTTTGAATCTATTCATCGGTCGTTGATTGAATATCGGCCTGACCTTTACCAGGTTGCCAGTCTGGGGGTTCCTCCTATGCTGAGGTCGGAACCTTGTGATAGGTGTCGTAAATGTGAAGATCCTTGTACATGAACCATGTCGGCCAAAACCTGTGTTCTCTGTTGGAAGAGCTGGGTGAAGTGCATGGTCGGTGGGGTATCTGTCATTAAGGGGGCGACCATGAGAAAGAGGAGGCAGGAGGAGACCGAGGTCCCCGAGGTGCCCTCTTTGAAAAAGATGAAAGTTGAGGTATTGGTCCCTCCCCTTCTGAAGGGCAGGGGTGATACGAATGATGACATCCTGAGGGAAATCAGGGATGGTGTTTTCACCCTCAGCGTTGCCCTAAACAGGATAGCAGATGCTTCCGAGATGGAGAACGCCATCAAGATGGATGGTCAGAATCATCTGACAGGTGTGTGGGGGTGCAGTGGTCTCAACTGGACTTGTTGGGTGATGGCAAATCAGTTGATTCCGACATGTGGTGTGGGGAAGACTGCTTTCAAAAGGAAAAGGACTTCCAGGGGAGTGGGTTTGGCACATGGTGCAGGAGATATGACACCCAGAGCAGGGCGGTCTATCGAGCAGGTGGTCCTGGTGTGTGATGTGGAGGACTCGGCACTTGTGACGGGATGACCTACTGAAGATGTGGTTCCAGAGGTTGTGGTGCTAGCAATGGAGCCGTTTCCTGAAGCAGTGGCTCTGGAGGCTGTGGCATTGATGGCAGGGCTGGTTCCTGGAGTGGCAGTCCCAGTGTTGGAGTCAAGTGGTGGGGGTGTGGACAAGGGATGGATTATTTCTGACAGTTAGATCCCTCTGATCCCGATGAGGCGCATGCCTTGTTTTATGGCAAAGGCTGATGATGCGTATACATTGATTTGAAATTGATGGTTCTATGAGGGTGGTGTTGTGGTTTGTGTGGCATTGGTGGTAGTTGTGCTGATCATGTTTTCATGGTATTCATATTAATATTCTTAACAAGAAGTGTTCTAGTTCTAAGAGAATCTACACATGGTACCATTGTCTAAATAACAGTATGGGATTCTGTAGTGTTCAGGGTTCTTCCTGAGCAGAGTTTTTTGGAGGGTCAGATTGAGCACTGAGTGAAGACTGCTGGCTCTATATTGCCAAGAATCAGTTAGGATAGTCTAAACGAGTAGCACTCAATGCCCTGTTGATCAATGGATCATAGTAGGTGAGCGTATAGTCCTTGTAACTATAATTCTGATGGGGTTCGGAGGGTTGGATTTGGAGGGTCGGAGTTTGGAGGGTCAGAGTCGGAGTGTTTCCACAGAAAAGGGTTGAAATCCTTTCAATGATTGGTCACGGGGGGTCATATTCCTAAAAAGGTTGGATGCATTGTTTTGTTTTATGTCCTTTGGCACAGTTGGTGTTCAATATGAACAACTGGTGCCAGAGTCGGGAGCCTAGCTTCTTATTCCTTGGTTTCTTAAGCATCTAACATCTCAGACTCTTTTTCAACCTCTTCCGTCATGGAGGCTGCTTGTCCTTTAGTGACTGTGGTGGTGGATCTTGGGCATTCCTTGGCTGAGTGGCCTGATCTGCTGCAGAAGAGGCAGAGGTTTTGTTCTGCAGCATTCCCATTCTTGCAGTGTAAGTTTTCTGTCTTTTCTGATTTTGGACGAAAGGTATCTGGTAGCCCTGCTACCAGATGGGGTCATGGGTTGGCCTGGGTTGGCCGTCTTATTGCCTGTGTTAGGGGCCAGATATGGATTCATGGGGGTCTGAGGTATCTGGAAACTAGATCCAGCAATGGGTGGATCCTGAAGATGGGTGCATGGTGGAGAAGGGTCCTGGTAATTGTTCATAAGAATTGTGCCTGTGTCTTGTACCTCGTGACGATCAGGAGTGTGAGTATGAATATACTGTTAAATCCACATGTTGGCGCTTAGCTAGAGGCTTCCAGAAGGGTTTCCAGAGGGTTCTGAATGGTCTCTGAAGGGGGGTTCATACTCCAGAGATGGAGGGACTAAGGGTCACAGATTTGGGATTGGAATCGGATTGGGGACAGAAAGACAGGAAGCACCGGGGGTCTTGGAACTGTTCATGGTAAGGGTGATATGAGTGGTTCGAGGTCGCAGGGACTTGGCTTCAACTTATGTGTTGCGCCCTCCTTGATCGTCTGTCCCTAATTTTGGAAAGTCGGAAAGTTTACCGGAACTTAATCGGAAACTACGATACAGAATTAAGTCGATATTCATACTAGCGAATAGTCCAGTCGACTGGTGACTTATATACATGTATCTAGTCTTGTACTATCTTTTACCGAGTAAAGACAAGGGGGGAAGAGAGTACAAGGGGCAATATAAAGCGAAGAACAAAGGAGTGAGGTATGCAATGATCCTGTATGTCATCTATCAAAGGAGAAGAACCTTGGCTTCAGAATCTTTGGAGGTTCGGAAACATGGAACCTTGGAATGTGGCATCGGAATCTTTGGAGGTTCAGAAACACGGAACCTTGGAATGTGGCATCAGAATATCAAAAATCGGTTATTCAGACTTTGAGCAATCAGAAAGGTCCCAGAAATGGTGTGGATGGTTGTGGGGTTTAATGTGGGGTTATTTGGTGGCATGGGCCATAACACTATGTCTGGACCTAGCCACCAATAATGATCCCCTTTGATTGAAATTGTCAAAGTGCTTTCTAAGCCTGAGTTGAGGCTGCTATATTTGGATACAAATTTACCTAAAGAGGTGCAATATGACATCAATGCTGACATTACCAATACCCAAATCTGACAAGAAAGTGTTGAGGTCATAATTCAACCTGCCGATGAACAGGATTCAGAATTGGGCCTATATACACAAGCTGATTTAGAAGATGATATTGATGAGGCTGTTGCAGGTAGACTGGAGGTTAATTCATAGGAGTTTTTGCAAGATCAAATCAAGAAAGACCTAACAAAAAAGCACCAGATGCTCACCATATCTGATACCAATAAACTACCAGTTCTCAGAAATTTTGCAATATTATGGATTAAAGGATTGGGAATAATGGAGGCAAGTAAAAAAATTGCTCAACAATGGCCTGAAGGAGCTGGAACTCACTTTGCTCTAAAAATTTGTGTTCTTGCTTAGCACTATCAAATATTTGAAAGGCTTCCTGAAGAAAGGTGTGGTGGTATTTATATAAGGTCACTTCTTTCTGATAAGCAGCTGCAGATTTTGGCACAGCAATGGCTTTCTTACCAAACTGCTGGGCAGGTCACTCCAAAAGCATTTCAAGACACACTTAACACAGTAATTCTTCCTAGCTTCTCAATCACTCCAAAAAATCCAATTGGTCTTTGTACTTCACATCATTAGTTAATTAAGCTTACGATAATAGACTATTATACTCTTGCACAGAGTTCAACAACGCAAAATTTCTTTGCGGCTGTACTTGTAGTGTGGCGTTGTTACTAATGACTCTTCTTGACTTATCAGACAAAATTTTAGATGCAAAAACATAACCACAATGTCAAGACTTTTTTTTACCCAGAAATTACTATTTCTTTATTATGTTAAAAAATACAGCAAAAAAAATCACAAGAAATCTAAGAGAAACCTTTTTTTTCTAAGGTAGTGGACAAACGGTTTCCGCTAAGGTCATGTGACTCAAGTCACATCCACCATTTTGTACAAGGATCTAGCAACATTGACAAAAAAATGATTCTGAGACCACAGATCAAGGTCATAGAACTATATGTACATAGTCTTGGTTTTACTTTTTGAAAAAAATCACTATTGCAAATGTAGTATATCAAACCTTTTAAACACCTTTCTAAAATTCATAATCACAGTTTTAAGCAGTCTGTCAAGCTTTGGGTACTAATAGTCTTCGGGACTGCTGAGGGGTCGGGCGGACAATGGCCAAGTCCTGCAGGCCAAGAGTAGTGACGTCGGCTTCAACGTACTCGTGCGTTGCGCCCTACTTGCCGTGCGTGCCACTGTATTTGCAACAGACAGGTACTCGGGGGGATGCTGAGGATGCCGGCCCAAGTCGAGGACTTAACAGAAGAGAAGAAGGTAGAAGGGCCTAAGCCTAGTCGATACCCAGAATGAGGAAGTATGTACATCCATGTCCTACTTATATAGGTTAGGAAGCAACATGTGGAATAAGGAATGTGGGACAACAAGATATGCAGAGCATGTGGTTATTGTCCACAATGGATAAAATTAGAATAAGGAATGCAACGTGGGGATAAGACAATAAAAGACAGGATAATAGAATGTGTCCAAAGATAGGACAATAGGAGGTGCCAGACTATAAGACAAGGCTGGTAACTGAGGATAGTACAAGGACAGGAAGTCCTGAGGTGAAACGGACCAAGGGGAGGGCGTGTGGGTGGTGGATGTACCGAGCCAAGACCAGCATTTCAAGTGATGTGCATGCAGCGTGGTCGCTTGGACGTGGACCTAGGATGGTTGCTCGGTTGGTACTGCCGATGGATCGGTATTGGTACGTGGACTTGACAATTGTTTCCATTTGTTTAAGAATTATGTATGTGCTGTATAAAACTGTCTCAAGCATTTGTCATATTGTTTCAACTCCTCTTGTATTTTTTGCTTTTCATGTGATTATCTCATCCCTATCCTTCCCAGTCTTATAGTACAATATGTAAAATAAATTAGTTGAGAAATCTATCTCTTGACTGCAATCCAAAAAGCATAAAAAACTAAAATAAAAATAAATCTTATCACTGCAGACACACTTGTAGTCAAATCCTCTATTTTACTCTCAGGCTCTTTTTTGAATAAATTGTTCTTGGCAATTTATAGCTGCATATCACAAGGGACTTACTGGGAATGCAGCTGCTTGGGCTGTTAGAAAGCAACCCAAGCATCGTGTAGTTACTAAACAAGCTATGATGTCAATTGAAGCTATATTTAACTAAAATTTATATCATGACAATGAGATTTGGGGTGAAAATTTATGCTGAAAAGGCCCAAAAATTTGGCCACATTTAAAACTCATTGGAAAAACTTCAGAACATGTTTTTTGGATGTATTTTGACATTCTGAATCTGAATCTAACATTAGTTTGGCATAAAAAATTCCCAATCGCTCAAAACCAACATGGTTGAGTTTGCTTGTCCTGTACTGTATGATAGAAATCAAGCTCAAGACTGTTGGGATACTTACTGCCGATGGATGGACATTATAGTCAAGAAAGTGCCAGTCTATCCTATGAGGCTATGACCTATGGATGTATATTGAGGGACCCAATAGCAAGGCTCTAACAGATCCTACAAAAACCAATGAATGGATTCAAACCAATGATTGTATTGTTGGTGCCCTTTGTCAGATAGTGATTGGTGTGGGTATTGGAAACCTATGCAGGTAGCTGTCAGGATTCGGTGACGCCGAGATATTGGTTAAGTCCTGCAAACCATTTCAGAGTGGCTAGGCTTCAATGTGCTTGTGCATTGCGCCCTGCTGTTCCATGTGTGCTACTAATTCGGATAGTGAGGGGAGCCTCAAGAGGATGCCGAGGGCATCGGCTCGAGTGAAGGACTTTTTAGAAATGGGAAGCAGACAAGGGGGTGCAAATCAATCGATATTCTGAGTGAGGAACTATCTACATACATCCTGCTACTTTTATAGTTAAGAAGCAAGATGTGGAACAGGGTGGTGTAAGGAATGGAGACAATAAGGTATGAGGTAACCACATGGAGGCATTGTCCACAGTGATCAGAAATAGAATAAGGAATGTAAGCAGAATTGGAATAATAGAGTATGGCTGAGAATAAGATAATGAAATGGTGGGTGGGAATAGAACAATAGAGGATGGCCCAAGATAAAACAATGGCAGTGGTCAGGACAATGAGTGGCCGTCATGTTGTTCGGGGGAAACGGATTAAGGAGTGGATAGGGGGTGAAGGAACAATGAAAGGGGATGGACGAGAGGAGTGGTCCATATGATGTACTGGGTGTACCGAGCCGAGGCCATGTGGTAGTGCGAGATGATGTGGGTAAGGGCTGGTTGGTCGGTATTCCCGAGTGAGTTGGTGCTTGGTGTTGCGGGCTTGACAGTAGCGGGTACAGGTAGTGTGGGTAAGGGTCAGGGTCAGGATTTCCAACCCAGCCCAAACCTGTACCTGCAGGCAGGTTTTTGCGGGTATGCTTATATAAGCAAGATTCAGCGCTAACTTTGTTTATATAAGTGAGGTTCAGTGCTAAATTTGCTTATATAAGTGAGGTTCAGTGCTAACCTCACTTATATAAGTAAATTTAGCACCAAACCTCTCTTATATAAATAAAGTTAGCACTGAACCTCACTTATATAAGCATACCCATGAAAACCTGTACCTGTAACATCAGGTAACAGGTTTTCACAGGTATGGGTACAGGTTGACATAATATACCCAGGGGTTACCAGTGCCAATCACTATTGTCAGATCGTGGATAACTCATTATCTCAAGAAATTAAAATGTTAACCACTGCACAAGAAGCATGAAACTGCCTGAAAGATAAGACATACCAAAGTAGAGCTATCTCCAAATTCAATGCCCTTTAAATAGCAATGCATACCTGTCTCACTATACCTGATACTGTGAATGCCACCATTGCAGATATGAAAGATTTAATCAAGATTATCTATGACAAACAGGCACCTACCAAGGACAAAATGGCAATCACCTTATACCCTCAGGAGGGAAATGCATGGGTCAGGCCAACCCACATGGGTCACCAGGTTGGGTGTCCTTGGGTGTGGGTGTAGGTCAAGCCGTAAGCATCCATGACCTGGGCCCAACCTGGGGCATCAACTCCGACATGAACACAACTTATGCATATGTGCATGCGCCAACACAAATGCAACAAACATGCCATACATGCATGCAATGCCATGAACACGATGTACATGATGTACATGCATGCACCACAATGAATGTGATGTATGCAACGCCCATTATGCACATGTGCTGCCACATACACCATGTATGCGACATATGCACATGCACCGTGATGAACACAATGTACACAACACCCATATGTGCACACACTGCCATGTATGCAATATATGCGACATATGCAATGCCCATATGTGATATACGCGACGTATGCAATGCCCGTATGCATATGCACTGCCATGTAAGCAATGTACGCAATGTATGCAATGCCCATATGCATACGCACTGCCACATACGTGACATATGCAGCGTATTGCGTGCAGGTATGGCATGTATCCAAGACCCATTGACCTGTGGGAAAAAACCCATGGGTTGATGGGTTTGGGTTTCCCATGGGTCGGGTGCGGGTCACCCATATTTGACCCATGGGTGACCCGTGCCATTCCCTATACCTTCATGCCATGACAGATGGAGAATTTGATTGGCTTTGCAAGATCATGATTGGCAACATGACATCCTCTTCCATGAAGATCACCCCCAATGACACCACTCAATGTCTTGAAATTGAGGCCCAAGAAGCTTGGCACCATGACTCCATCAAGGAGGGAGAAAAGCTCCTTGCTGCAAAACAGAAGAAATCAGCAAAATGGGCCACATCTGCAAAATTTACAAACTGCCAGCGATTGGGACATACTATTGAAAATTGTTGGGAGGATGGTGGTGGCAGCATTAAAAAAGCTCCTGATTGGTGGAAAAATACAAAAGAGAAGAGGGAAAATCAGAAGGGGACAAAGAAAAACAAGGATCAAGCTTATGCTACAGTCATTGAAACATCTGATGATAATGGATCTGACTCTTGTGCCATTCTCGGTGATCTCCCTATCAAGTCTATGGACCAAAAGGACACTATCACATCAATAACTGACCTTTCAGCCACAGCATTTTCCACTCCATTCCTTTTTGACTCAGGAGCTACTAGTCACTGTTTACCTCATTGTGAAGACTGCTTAGAATTATGCATGATTCCGAGGCATGAGATTGGAGGTATAAATGGATCAACTATATCACTATTGCAATAGGGACCATTCATGTCAGATGTGGAAAGGGTCACCAGCTGATCCTCAAAGACACCCTCTTCATACCAGATCTTAAACTACATCTCATCTCAATTAGAAGACTGGGTGATGATGGTTTCCATGTCTCCTTCACAGCTACAGAATGCACTCTCCTACAAGGTTCAAAATTCATTGCAAAGGGGATCCATCATACTAAAGAACTGTATATGCTCACTAATAATAGCTCCATTAAACATTCCTACATTGCATGAGCTGCTCCTGGACTTGATACCTGGCACAGACATCTTGGACATGTCAATGACCATTCTATCATTCAGATGGCTGAGAAACAACTCATCACAGGTATGCCCACTAGTCTTCACTTCCTCCCACAAGTGTGTGAACACTGTGTCCTTGCTAAACAGGCCAAGACATCTGTTCCTAAGGTGCAGGAGGGGGGGAGAGCTAAGAGGCTACTAGAAAAAGTGTTTTCAGATATAATAGGACCAGAAATTGTACAAACACCTAACAGTGAATGATACACATTCAACTTCATAGACGATTATTCGGGGAAAAATCTGGGTCTATATGCTCAAACAGAAAGATGAGGCCGCAAGATACTTCAAGGAATGGTTGGCTGTAGTAGAATGAGAGACAAATCAGAAGGTCAATATATTCCAGACAGACAATGGGGGAGAATATACCTCAAAAGAATTCGAAACATACCTACAGCACCAGGGTGTCAATCACCAAGTGACAGCACCATATACCTCTACACAGAATGGAAAAGCAGAATGGCTTCATCAGACCCTATTTAATCTAGCATGAGCTATGATGTCAGAAAACAAATTTCTACCAAAGCTTTGGGGGGAATGTGTGCTAACTGCAGCTTACCTTAAAGACCGAACACCTACTCGAACACTCAAAGACAAGACACCCTATGAGGCATACTATGGTATATGACCAGATGTATCACATCTTAGGGAGATTGGGAGCAGAGCTTTCATACTGAAACAATCAGAACAACAAGCTAAAATTCAAGATTGGGTGTATTGGTTGGTTACTCCCAAAACTCAAAAGCTTACCAATGTTACTATCCCAAAATAGGTAGAATCATTGTGACTTGCAATGTCATTTTCGTTGAGTCAAAAGACAACCACCCACATACATATAGACCAGGAGTAGAAGTGGGGAAACTAAGTGAACATGACCATGAAAATGACCCATTTCAACAGTTACAAGCTGATGTTGATATAGAAAATGGAGGAGCTAATGAAGATGAAAAGGACAGGGACAACAATGGTAACAATCACCATTTAATACCTGATGAAGCCCATCAACTAGACCAATCAAATCATATTCCAAAACTATCTGCTGCAGGTGCAGCAATGAAAGGAGTAACCAGGGAAACATTAGTTGAAAAAGCAAAGAGAGAGATAAGAGAAAAGGGGACACACAGACACATTGACCAAACAGCACATTCTCTTCAAGACACAATTATGGTTGCATCTGATCAAGAGATAAATGAACTAATGGGAGTGGCTAAAGATGACCCTTGGACTTACAGAGGTGCAACTCAGGCATATAATGCTGAGGAATGGGAGAACAGTTATGATAATGAACTGGAATCAATGCATCAACATGGTGTTTAGACACTCATACCTCAATCAGATGTACCTGAAGGATGCCATATACTTGGATGCTGTACCATGTTTCTGAGAAAATGTGATGAATTCAACAATGTTTCATGAAGAAAAACAAGAATAGTTACAAAAGGATACTCACAAATTGAAGGAATTGATTACACAGATACCTTTGCACCTGTTGCATGGTGTTAAATCTGTGTGTTGGCACTTAGCTAGAGGCTTCCAGAAGGGTTTCTGGAGGGTTCCGAATGGTTTCCGAAGGGGGGTTCATACTCTGGAGGCGGAGGGACTAAGGGTCACAGATTCGGGATCGGAATCGGAATGGGGACAGAAAGACAGGAAGTGCCAGGGGTCTTGGAACTGTTCACGGTATAGGGTGATATGAGTGGTTTGAGGTCGCAGGGACTTGGCTTCAACTTATGTGTTGCACCCTCTGTCCCTAATTTCGGAAAGTCGGAAAGTTTACTGGAACTTAATCGGAAATTACGATGCAGAATTAAGTCGATATTCATACTGGCGAATAGTCCAGTCGACTGGTGACTTATATACATGTATCTAGTCTTGTACTATCTTTTACTGAGTAAAGACAAGGGGGGGAAGGGAGTACAAGGGGCAATATAAAGTGAAGAACAAAGGAGTGAGGTATGCGATGATCCTGTGCATCATCTATCAAAGAAGCAGAACCTTGGCTTTGGAATCTTCGGAGGTTCAGAAACACAGAACCTCGGAATGTGCCATTGGAATATCAGAAATCGGTTATTCAGACTTTGAGTAATCGGAAAGGTCCCGGAAATGGTGTGGGTGGTTGTGGGGTTTAATGTGGGTTTATTTGGCAGCATGGGCCATAACACATGGTTGGCATCTGTGTGTACTATATTAGGACTTGCTGCCTCCCTAGACTGGGAGATAAACCAGTTTGATGTCAAAATGGTGTTCTTGCATGGGGACCTGACAGAGGAGATCTTCATGGAATAACCAGAGGGGCAGAAGATTAAAGGAAAGGAGAGCTGGGTATGAAAACTGCACAAGTCTCTATATGGGCTGCATCAAGCTGGTCGCTGCTGGTACACTCAACTCTATGATGAGATGTGTCATGCAGGTTTTTTTACTAGGGCCAGTGTTGACCATAGTGTGTTTTTCAAACAGGGCGCTAAGGGTCATGCTATCAAGACCTTGATACCAAGCTCCAGTACACTCGGTAATACCGACCGACCACCTGTCCTCCACCCATATTATTCTCACTATCACATGGGCTCGGCTCGGTACATCCGGTACACTGTCTAGGCTTCTTCTTCTATCCTATCCGTCTCGTCTTCCACTACCCTTCCATCCCTCCAACTGTTCCCCCTGAACAATATGACGGCCACTCATTATCCTGGCCACTGCCTATTGTTTTATCTTTGGTCATCCTCTATTGTTCTATTCTCACCCACCACTTCATTATCTTATTCTCAGCCATACTCCATTATTCTAATCCTGCTTACATTCCTTATTCTATTTCTGATCACTATGGACAATGCCTCCATGTGGTTTCTTCATACCTTATTGTTTCCATTCCTTACGCCACCCTGTTCTACATCTTGCTTCTTAACTATATAAGTAGCGGGATGTATGTAGATAGTTCCTCACTCAGAATATCAAATCGGTTCACACCACTTTGTCCGTTTCCTATCTCTAAAGTCCTTTGCTCGAGCCGATGCTCTTGGCATCCTCACGAGACTCCTTCTACTATCCAAATTAGTGGCACATGGCGCAACGCACGAGCACGTTGAAGCCTAGCCACTCCAGAATGGTTTGCAGGACTTAACCGATATCTTGGTGTCACTGAATTCTGACACATGCAATGGTTACAATTCATGTTGATGACATGGCCACTGCAGCCAAAAACACAGAAACCCTCATGAAAATGATTACCAATCTACAAAAAATTATCAATATTGTGGACATGGGACTGATAAAATGGTTTCTTGGTATGAGTATAACAAGGGACTGAAATGTACAAATGATCTCACTATCCCAATCTACCTACATCAACTCCATCACAAAACAGTTCAATATGCAGGATTCCTATGGTATTTCTACTCCATTGGATCCAAATGTAGTGCTTACCAAGTCCATGTC
>QLPG01002624.1:0-43775 GCA_003314385.1 Gomphus sp. MG54
TTTTTTTTATTGTTTTTAATTTTTTAATTTTTAATTTTGATTTTTTGTTTCACACTTTTACCAGAATCATACACTACTCAATCATAGCTATTGATTGCACATTTTTTCAATATTTTTCGGTTTTTTTTGGGGGGTGTGGCCAAAATTTTGACATGTCCAAAATAAAAATTATTTTAGAAAAAAAATGGCTCATTAGATTGACTTTATTTTGATGTTAGATACTTCATTTAATGGTCTACTATCGATTTCAATGAGCCGATTTTGCCAGAAAATTGGGTCAAAAATTTTGGTTGAGTTTGCTTGTCCCGTACTGTATATCTGAAAGAAAGGCTGGCTGCTGGTTTTTTCATTTCCCGGACCCAGAAGGATCAAGACATTAAGACGCAGTTTTTCCCCACGATCGCTTATCAGCTAGCTATTTCTCTCCCTACTATGTGGGTTTGCATAGAGAGAGTAGGGACTCTGTGCATTCCTACGCAGGTGTTACTACCAAACAAAAAAAAACACAGATTGACACGCAAAAGTTGCACATTCGTGAGTTTGAAGTGGCAACCAGTTAATTGTAATCAATGTGGCGGTGGAATCACGTCATCAGGTGTCATCACGACACCAAAACCAGTCCGGCCTGCTGCTTCTCGGAGATAAATCATGATCGGCATGAAAGAGAATAGTAAAAATAATATGCAAACCGCGTGCCGTTCCAGGGTGAATTGGTCGATCAGGTCTAACCTGATCTGCCATCTATCATCCTGTTCCGTCGGTCTATTTTTTTTTTTTTTGTTGTGCCGTTTGTTGATCCAACAAATGAAAAAAAAAAAAAAAAAATCGCACTAGTGCAACGTGGGTGAATGGTTCCCAGTCAGAGGGAGCTCCCGGTCAATTTTTGTTCCATTTTCACCAGAGAATGAATTAACGGAAAACTCTTAAGTGTGTCTGTAATTAAGGGGAAACACACTGAGCACGTTGAATGTTGCCTCACACCACAGGCTGTACATTGGTCAGCTCATGTCTAAAAACATATGCAAGAAGGCCATATGAATAATAAGACACTTCAAACGACGAGTTTCAGCGATGATTTTAAAAGAGTTGTCCATGTCGCGAATTGGACCACCCTTTATAGAAGATGTTACAGCCTCTGCATATCCTGGAAGACATTCAGTCTGGAATGTTGTAAACCGTTCCCAATTCTATGACTACATGTGGGAATGATTTGGTCGCACTTGTTTGTAACAACTTCATCTGTGTTTCAAGCCAAAGGGTGGGTTTCCCTCAGTCATTTATCAGCGCTGTTCAGTTTTTTTGACCCAAACCTTCTTGCCAATGAGATAAAGGACGAATTTGGTGTGCCCCCTTGTAGTATGTGACAGGTATAATAGTATATTAGGCGCTGACCTTTGGTGAACACTGAACAGAGTTTGTGACTGGCTGTCCAGGGCAGATATTCGGTTGGGTAGTTGTATGGGTTCCAAAGACATGTAGACATATTCTTGAAAGTGTTTAGAATAAAAACCATAAGTGGGTCGGCGTTACTCCTTGGAAAGCAAAGGTACACCCGGAGCGCCTGTATATAACAATGGTCTGGCGCTGCATCGCCCTCGCGTGTGAATTTGCCAGCTCCCACACCCACCCTCCACAGTCCACGTCAGTCTCAAGCCGAAACTCATTCAATACATTCTACAATCCATGTCATCGCAAGCAGGCATAATCACCCAGAGAGAGAGAGAGAGAGAGAGAGAGAGAGATTTCAATTAGAGTGCTCGAAGCGCTAGGCGCTTATGGTGCACTACTACTACGAGATACATGATAATGGTAGTGTGTAAAGTATGAAAAGGGGGAAAGCATATCAGAAGGACTGAGGTGTAAAAGTATTGGCCAGGGAGGCACAAGAGGGCCAATCCCTCAAAGATAGGGGGACCGGCAGAAAACGAGAGCCGATCCAGGTTGGAGTGAGGGTGTTTGTGGCTTGGTCATTGGTTGGGGAGTGCTCTTTCAGACATTGGGTACAATAGGGGCGATGGGGGAGGTAGCAGGGATGTAGTTAATTTGCGGATGGGAGGGGGAAGGGGTGGGCATACGAGGGCAGCTCTCAAGGGTTTTGCCTGGGGTGTAATCTGCATCTGCAAAAGTGAAAGGAGTATAAGATTCATATTTTCCAGTAGCATATTCATCCTTTCGCACTTGTGATTCGAACGCGGCCTTTTCATCCAGGCAGGCTTGGGTCCAGCTGGCATGTTCACCCTGACAGTTGGTACACTTCGGCTTGTCCACATGGCATCTCTGCCCTGTGGGACATGGGCGGTCGTGAGCACATCTATGGTCGGCTGTACTATGTGGCCCGGCACAGCGGCCGCATCGTGCCTCCCTGGTACACCCCATCGCTCGGTGGCCCCAGTCTTGGCACCGGAAGCATTGGGGGGGTCTTGGGATGTAGAGGCTGACGGTGCAAATGACTCCTTCTATGACAATGCCGTTTGTGATCGCGGCGTTGGCAGCAGCTTTGGTCTTATAGCTTATCATCAATGGGCCTCGCTTGGTCTTTTCTCGCGCTTCTGGGCTGTTGAGCCAGGCTAGGTTGGCAATCTGTTTACTCTCGGGCGTGTTGTCTGTATTACATGATTCAATCTCTTCGATGGCATCTGCGAGGCCGTCCCGCTCAGACCAGACGTCGGTTGAAGCATTGTGTACGACTACCGCGTAGGAACACTGTGGGGTAGTGGCAAGAGGGTCAATGTGCTTAACCCAGTGTACTGCATGGGTTCTAGCTAGGCTTGCGTCTTCTGCCGTCTTGAATGTAAGCATAATATTGCCTGCGGCAGACTTTGTTATGCCCCTCAAAGGGTGGGGTGTCAGGAGGTTAATGTTTGGGAGCGCCTTGAAGTAATTTGTGATCAAGTCGTTACAATACCTTGTAACAACTGCCGGTGCCCAGGTGTGGATTAAGGCATCTTTTGTGGTGTTTTTGAGCGAAACAAGGATTTGTTTGTGTTGCAGCTCGGCGATCATTTTCTGTTTCTGCACGGCAGCCGGGTTGGAGTTCCCTATGAGGCCTCGTTTGGTTGCGGAGGCATATGATGTTGTTGCTGTGGCGGGGGCTGCTGCGGAGGGGCTAGATGATATAGCCTCCTTGAGTTCCTTCATGGCATTTTGAAGGTCGGTGTTTGAGGCCAGTCTGTGGTCTCCGTAAAGGGTGGCCACCTCGCGGAGTAATTTGGTAATGGCAATGAGTTGCTGGGCCCCTTCCTTACCTACGTTCCAGGAGGAAGGGCCACGCTTGAAGTCCCCGAACGACTCGAGGGCGGTGGCTAAGGCGGAGATGTTTGTCTTATTCGTCTCTGTGATGCCTTTGTGGCTGAGTATTGCCACTGGATTTCCTGGGTCCGGGGCCGGCGTGGGAGAGCGCGCAGGCAGGGCCTGGTTCGGCGCTAAAGCTCTGAGACCACGCGTTGCAGGCGCAGCCACAGGAGTGGGCATGTTTTGAGGGTGAGAGGGTGTGTTGGGAAGGTGTAGAAGAAGAGGTTGGGTGTTAAGGTAAGCAGAGTTGGCTGTCTTGGGCCTTTCCTCAGGTCTGAAAGGCAGAAACTGGCCTGTCAGACCGTGGGAATTTTGGTTGATGGTGATGGTGTGGGTCCAAAAGCCCTCTGCATAATCACCCACTGGGAAAATGTCTCAATCTGTGAGATTGTTGAAGGCATTCTGTTAGCATAACCACTACTGAGAGTTTTGTTGCAGATGCTCAGGGTGATGTGGTTATTCCCCATATCGTCAGTAAGTACAGTGCCACTTGATGACATTGTTTCCATACTCAAGATCGTGCAGATGTCTTGCAGGATCTGTTTGCATTACTCAAACCTGCCGATCATGCATCCTATGACACACGGTTTGGCACCAAAGGTGACCAACCACGCGGATGCATGGAAGACACCCATGTGCAGATATTGGCCGATCTAGAAGCCTGGGTGCATGATCTTTCATCTCCAAACGTCTATTGGCTCAACGGCCAGCTTGGTACAGGGAAAACAGTTATCACCCACACCCTCTGCAGACATCTAGATGGGCAAAACAAGCTTGGGGGGAAGCTTCTTCTGCTCCCGCTCGGGATTGACGGATGCACGTCGCATCATCCCAACAATCGCCAGCCAGCTTGCTCAATCAAATGCAAAAATACAATCTGCCATAGAAGAAGTTAGGAAGAGGAAGTGTAATATGGCTGACCTCAATGATCTTTCTGAGCAATTCCTCTCCCTGGTCGTCAATCCCGTCAAGACCGCTACTGAAAATGAACAAGGGGTTTATTACATTATCGTTATAGACGCCTTGGACGAATGCTCAGCACCGGGGATAGTAGAAATGTTGATCAAGTCTATCCTTGATGGCATGACCAACATACCGCTCAAAGTGTTCATTACAAGCTGACCTGAGAGTTGGATTGAAAGGGTTTTTAGGACGCATCCTGTTCATTCGCTGGATATCGAAGTCATGATTGAAACTTCCCTGCAGGAAGCTACACAGGATGTGGTACAAAATGATATTCACACGTACCTCCAAAATTCTTTAGATGAAATTGCCACCATGGATAGATTCTCAGCAGGCTTGCCTTCATGGCCTCCTGCCGATCAGTTTGGAATTCTTCTCGATCTGTGCACAGACCTGTTCATTTATGCTGCCACGTCTGTTCGTTATATCGATGCAACAAATAAAAATAACAGGTCTCGGTTGATGGAGATCACCCAACTTGGTTCTCCTCTCTTGTTGCTGTGCCATACAGAACCGATTGACAGACTCTACCAACACATTATAGACTTGGCCTTTCCCCAGCCAGCTGGGAGCAGAAGCCTACATGGACATGATGTACTGGCTGCGGTGATCTGCCTTCAAACACCACTGTCCTTGGACCACATCGCATCGCTACTGGATCTAGAAAAGTGCGACATTCAATTTGCCTTGTTGCTATTACAATCCATGATTCATATCACCGACAGTAGTCCCATCACCATTTTTCATGCCTTGTTTGGAGAGTTCTTCATCAATCCAAAACATTGCTATAGACACAGCATCGATACTTCAGATACCCACCACAAACTGGCCGTCAAGTGTCTCCAAAGGTTGAATACATCTCTCCGGCGTAACATCTGCAATGTACCTGATCATGGTATAGCCAGAATAGCCCATGAAATCCCTGATCCTAGCATTATTCCTGAGACTCTCAGATCCTCATGCTTGTACTGGGCCTCCCATCTTGTTCAGGCTCTTGCATCCCCATCTATAGGCATTCTACCGATGCTCAGAGAACTTGAGACATTCGTCAATATACACTTATTGCACTGGCTTGAGTGCCTGAGTATACTTGGAGAGCTTGGATCTGGGCTGAGGTCTCAGCATGACAAAAGAAGCCAACTCGGTTAGTAATCAACATGGTAGAGGAGTTTTGCTCATCATGATTCTCGCCACAGGTTGCTACTCGAGGATGCTCGTCGCTACCTGCAGATGGTGTTTGAGCCGATGGAAGATCACTGCCTGAACACCTATGGCTCGCCCCTCGCATGGATCCCTAAAAGCGCACTGATAAGACATCACTATCCGACATTGTTTGGTAACCTACCTAAAGTAGTGGTGGGCATCGCAGGGTCATGAGGACCATTCGAGCATGTCATGACACACCCTTCACGTGTACCCTCCGTTGGATTCTCGCCTGACGGGACGCATGTTGTGTCTGGGTGTGGCGACTCTGCAGTTCACATCTGGAATGCTACTACGGGGGAGATTGAGTGCATACTGGTGGCGCATACAATGGAAGTGTTGTCTGTTGCCTTCTCACCCGATGGGTCACAAATCATTTCTGGCTCGACCGACGGCTCGATTCGAATTTGGAATGCTAGAACAGGGGAGGTACAGCATATCCTCCAGGGACATTCAAAGGACATCAAAATGGTTGCCTTCTCACCTGATGGACAAAGTGTTGTTTCTTTCTCTGGTGTCGCCACTGCTCGGGTATGGGATGCCACCACAGGGGCGCCCAAGCGCATACAAGAATTTGATTCGCCGGTACAGTGCGTCGCGTTCTCACCCGATGGGAAACATGTTGTGTCTGGGTCGCATGGAAACACTGTTTGTATTTGGGATGTCACAGCCGGGACAGTAGAGCATATACTCAAGGGACACACAGGTTCGGTGAGCTCGGTTGCCTTCTCACATGATGGGATGCGTATAGTGTCTGGTTCCTGGGAAAACCCAGTCCATATTTTCAATACAGATAGCTGGAAATTAGAGCGCATACTATACGGACATTCAAATATGGTGTTGTCTGTTGCATTCTCTCCTGACGATACGCGCGTTGTGTCTGGATTGTGGGATCAGTCAGTCCGTATTTGGCCAGTAGCTTTGGGGGAGACAGAGCGTGTGCTCAAGGGACATACGAGACCGGTGTGGTCTGTCGCATTCACGCCTGACGGGAAATACGTGGCATCTGCGGCGGATGACAGCACAGTCCGGATTTGGGATGTGACGAGCGACTTGGAGACAGTAGATCGGCGGTCCATTTCACGTGACAGTACTAGCATATTCTCTGGTTCGCGCGCGACGATGGCTCGTATTTGGAAGGCGATCGGGGGAAAGAGAGACCAGGCACTCGAGAGACATTCAGAACGAGTGACTTCAGTTGCATTCTCCCCTGACGGCACACGAGTCGTGTCTGGGTCAGCCGACCACACCGTCCGAGTCTGGAATGCCACCACTGGGGAGATAGAGCAGTACTTGAGGGTCATTCGGGTTTGGTGAACTCCGTTGCTTTCTCGCCTAATGGCAAATACATTGTGTCTGGATCAAGCGACAACTCAGTCATTCTCTGGAAGACAGCTACTGGAAAGATGAAGCGCACACTGAAAGGACATTCAAGTGGGGTAGAGTCGGTTGCATTCTCCCCTGATGGGAGACGTGTAGCGTCGGGCTGTGACGACGGCTCTGTCCGCATTTGGAATGCATCTCAAGAGAAGGTAGAGCATATACTCACTGGCCAGTCAAAATGGGTGAACTCCGTTGCCTTCTCTTACGATGGATCACGTCTTGTGACTGGCTCGGGTGATCAATCAGTCCGGATATGGAATACAACCACGGGAGCCAGAGAGCATACACTGGAGCTACATTCAGATGGGGTGAGGTCTGTTGCATTCTCATCTGATGGAACGCACGTCGTGTTTGGCTCGCAGGATGGCTCAGTCCGTATATGGGACACTACCAGTGCCGATTCAACACCATTACTTGAACATGGATCCTTCCAATTCCCAGATGGGAGCAGAGTCACTCATGTCCTGTGGCCATTTTCATCTCTTTCCTCCTGGGGAGTTGCAGATCTTGATATCACCCAGTAACGACTTGATTCTCACTGACTCACCACTGCAATCTTGCTGGATTCCCCCCGATTTCTGCATTCTCACACACATGCCATCTCCACATCCAAAGTGTGCTTTGGATATGATTCAGGTCACATTATCATAGTTGATCTCATGCCTAATACAATAGCATAACTAGGGATTGGTCATAGAGGTTTACTGAAGATTTGCAACTATACCAGTTTCTTCTTCTTTGATTGTAGCCTCATAGTCTTGCAATGGTACCAATTGAGCAAATTACAACATGGTAGTGGTTATCAACCCCAAAGGGATGTTCTTTCATATGATGATTGCTGCATTCTTTGCTACTATATTTCCAAATCTTATAACTGAAAAGTTGGTATTCTTAGCTCCAGCAGGTCTAATGAAAGCATTTACCCACCTGTCAAGTGCATGTACTGAGCATCCAGTAACTCATCAGAGCCAACCAAATGATCAGTCTAGCTCCAAATGCAAGTGACCAATCCACACATATGTCACTTGGTACATCGGTCTCAGCATGGCACATTCATCATTCACATTCCCCATTCCTATCCCTCATCCACTCTTCTCCACTCATTACCCATTAATCCCCTCCCCATTTATTCCTTATTTTTCGGCCCATATTGCTTTGGGATATTTTGCCATTGTTTTATTTTCAGCCATAACCCTATTGTTATATTTGGTCACCCTCTATTATTCTATTCTTGGTCACATTTCTATCATCTTATTTTCATTGTTCTATTCTCGTCCACATTCCTTATTCTATTCTTGACCATTGTGGACCATACCTCCACATACTCCACATACCTTATTGTTCTTCATTCCTTATTCCACATCTCGCTTCTTAACCTACAGTGACTCACAAAACTGAGTCAATGTTAGGTTCTTTTGGACTATTCATTGAATATCTTTGAATGTAAAACATATATGAAAAAGGTGTTGGTGCATCAAAGAAAGAATCTGATCAGGGCTATGCAACCATTGAAAAAGTATGTAATTCCGGTCAGGGGTGATGAAGATATAGGCAATTTAAATCAAGACCTCATTGACTCAGTTTTGTGAGAGGGTATCAGAGAAATAGTAAGTTGCAATTCTAGTACTTGGCATTGCCCCCCTTGGCCTTAATTACTGCCTCAAGTCTTCTAGGCATACTCTCTATCAAATTCTGACACACCTCTGGTGGTATGTTATTCCATACCTCCTCTACTCTCTCCCAAATTTGCCAAACTCCCTTGGGTGGTGTTGGATACTCCTTAAGCCTGTTTTGTTCATGATCCTAGAGGTGCTCAATAGGATTCAGGTCTGGAGACTATGCATACCAGTCAAGGAGAGTGATATTGTTGTTTTCCATCCAGTTCTTGGCCTTCTTTGACTTGTGCTTTGGGTCATTGTCCTGTTGAAAAATTACCTCTTCCTCCGGAATTCCACTTTCCTCCAGGCTGGGCAGCAGGTGGTTCTCCAAAATGGACACAAACTGATCAGCATCCATCTTCCCCTCAATCTCTGCAAGCTGGCCAACACCATTCCATCCCATACACCCCCATACCATAATGTTTCCCCCTCCAAACTTGACTGTCCCCTGTACCTCTCTCTCAACCTGTCAAGCCCGCAACACCAAGTACCGATTCACTCGGGAATACCGACCAACCGGCCCTTACCCACATCATCTTGTATGACCACGCGGCCTCAGCTTGGTACACCCGGTACATTGTATGGACCACTCCTCTCGTCCATCCCTCTTCATTGTTCCTTCACCCCCTATCCACTCCTTAACCGTTCCCCCCAAACAACATGATGGCCACTCATTGTCCTGGCCACTGCCATTGTTTTATCTTGGACCATCCTCTATTGTTCTATTCTCGCCCACCATTTTATTATCTTATTCTCAGCCATACTCTATTATTCTAATTCCGCTTACATTCCTTATTCTATTTCTGATCACTGTGGACAATGCCCCCATGTGGTTACTTCATACCTTATTGTCTCCATTCCTTACGCCACCCTGTTCCACATCTTGCTTCTTAACTATATAAGTAGCAGGATGTATGTAGATAGTTCCTCACTCAGAATATCGATTGATTCGCACCCCTTTGTCCATCTTCCTATTTCTAAAGTCCTTCGCTTGAGCCAATGCCCTCGGCATCCTCATGAGGCTCCTCTCACTACCCAAATTAGTGGCATGCACGGAACAGCAGGGTGCAATACACGAGCACCTTGAAGCCTAGCCACTCCAGAACGGTTTGCAGGACTTAACCAATATCTCGGCGTCACCGAATCTTGACACAATCAACCCCTCCCCCTTCTGTTTCTAGACCCACTGCCTCCCATCTGACCCAAACCTGTTGATTTTGGTCTCATCTGACCAAATGACCCTCTTCCAGTCCTCTACAGTCCACTCTCTGTGCTTCAAAGCAAAGGCCAACCTCAGCTGTCTATGCCTTGCACTGAGGAAGGGCTTTTTATTCTTCACCACAGCCTTGAATGAATGTTTCCTGAGGAGTCTTCTGACTGTTTCTGAGGAGACTGGGTGGGGGATAATTGTATTGATGCATTTGGTGACCTGAGTAGCATTGGCAGCTCTGCCAGTAGCAATTTGTGATAAAATATAATGTTGATCTCTAGAGGAAAGCTTGGGGGGATGACCTCCAGAGGAGCAGGGCTGGTTGGGATGGAGAGTTCTGAGAGTCCTGGATACTGTAGACTGGCTGAGGCCAAGTCTTGAGGCAATGGTGCAAGTGGAATGACCATGAGAGGCCAAGGAGAGGATGTTTTCTTTTTGAGCAGGGGAAGTGGGGTGCATTGGAGTATAGTGAAGTTCTGGACATGTTGGAGTGGATTAAATACCTTGATTTGAGTTCTCATGAAAGATAAGGTTACCATAGTAACCATCTATCAAGGGTTGCATGTTATATAATAGATGGAGTATCAGATTCTTATTGTTCTGACACCATCTCACAAAACTGAGTCAATGGGACCTTGATTTGAATTGCCCATATCTTCATCACCCCTCCTAGGAATTACATAATTTTTGATGGTTGCATAGCCCTGATCAGATTCTTTTTGTGGTACACCAACACCTTTTTTATATATGTTTTAAATTCAAAGCTATTCAATGAATAGTCCAAAAGCACCAAACATTGACTCAGTTTTGTGAGTCACTGTATATAAGTAGTGAATGTATGTAGATAGTTCCTCACTCTGAATATCAACTTGGTTTACTTTCTCTTTTCCTCCCTTCTCCTGTCCAAAGTCCTTTACTTGGGTCAACACTCTCGGCATGCTCCCAGGTATTTCTTCTGTCCAAATTAGTGGCATGCATGGAAGAGCAGGGCGCAATATGAGCAGGGCGCAATACACGAGCATGTTGAAGCCAAGCCACCCCCATTGGGCTGCAGGACTTGACTGACTCCCATCTACAACATCGGCATTACTGAGACTTAACACCACCACATCTCATACATGTCTTTCTGTGTGTTGATTATTTCCTACCCAACTCTCATGATATCTGCCACCATGTTCCAAGTGACAGCAAAGACGGTCATGGGATGGCTTTCTGCGATTATGTTGTCGCAATATGTATCATTTCAAGTTGGTCAGGAAATCAGTATTGTGGTAACAACCCTTCAGGATTCCTAGAAAATATGGGGTTACTTGGTTGATGGCCAGGCTCAGCTTTAATTATTATAAACTGTTTATAAAACTTCAGTATAAGTATCTTCTGGGACTCTCACAAGCTCTGGCATCTAGCTTCAAGAATCATCCAATTCAGGGCATGTAGAATGATTTGAAAGCCATTTCAGAGACCCCTCATTTAAAGTGTCTTATAATCCCCAACTTACCTTAATCTCATCTTGAAGTTACAAGGTATAGTGTTGGAACTAGCCGCTTGTCAAGTACACGTACCGAGGCCCGTCTATTCGGCATTGCCGACCGAACAACCATCCTATATCCACGACCAAGTGTCCATGCTGCATGTATAACACTTGGTGCGCCGGTCTCGGCTCGGTACATCTGCCATCCACACTCCTCAGTCTGTTTCACCTTGGGATTTCTGTCCTTGTATTATCCTCAGTCACGACTCCGTTGTTTTATACTTGGCCACTCCTTATTGTCCTATCTTGAGTCATGATTATATTATCCTATCCTTTATTGTTCTATCCCCGCTTTGCATTCCTTGTTCTAATTTTATTCATTGTGGACAATAACCACATGCTCTGCATACCTTGTTGTCCCACATTCCTTATTCCACATGTCCCTTCTTAACCTATATAAGTAGGACATGCATGTACATATTTCCTCATTCTGGGTATCAACTAGGCTTAGGCCCTTCTACCTTCTTCCCCTCTGTTAAGTCCTTGACTCAGGCCGGCATCATCAGCATCCTCCCGAGTATCTGTCTGTAGGGAACGGCACAGGTCACCCACGGGTCAAATGTGGGTGACCCGCCCCCGACCCATGGGAAACCCAAACCCGTCAACCCATGGGTTTTTTCCCATGGGTCGACAGGTGTCGGGTGCGCGCCACACCCACACACGTGCGGCGCGTACGGTGCGAGCGGCGCGTATGACGCGTACGGTGCATATGTCACGTACGACGCATATGGCGCGTACGGTGCGTACGGTGCGTACGGTGCGTACGGTGCGTACGGTGCGTGCGGTGCGTACAGCGCATACGACTTGTACGGTGCATTTGTCACGTTCGTGGTGTCGCGTGCGCGTACGGTGCTTTCATCGCATTCGGGGCGTTGCGTTCGTGTTGGCGCGTGCACGTACGCGTAAGTTGCGTTCGTGTCGGAGTTGACACCCCGGGTTGGGCCCGGGTCATGGGTGCTCGTGGCTTGACCCGCACCCACACCCAAGGACACCCAACCCGGTGACCCGTGCGGGTTGGCCTGACCTGTGCATTTCCCTATCTGTCTGTTGCAAATAGGTGGCATGCATAGCAAGTAGGGCGCAATGCACAAGTACATTGAAGCCAATGCCACTACTCTTGGCCTGCAGGACTTGGCCATAGTCCGCTCGACCCTTTCGCCAACACCCCTCGGCAGTACCAAAGTCTGTCAGTACCTGAAGCTTGACACCGCTGCATTTTCATACATGTGTCATGCATGCATCGTAGCTGCATCACACAGATGGTCACATGTGCATCGCTATTGAGGCATCAATACCAACACGTCTCTGGGAAGGGACGTGCACAGTGGAATCTACTATATAATAAAGCATGTATTAGAATAATAAAATAACAAATTAATTTTCCCCAAAACTTTTTCCCTTATTTCCTTTGACCTCTATCTATAATCAAATATCTGTAGTCACATCATTCAAGATATAGCAGGCCATTACCATGCCTGTCAGGGTTCCAAAGAGACTCAGAAAAGGTTTACTTCCAGCCCCCTGATTGAGAGATTTGATGGGGTATTTCAAACCGCATAGGGTGTTTCAAACCGCCATATTCAAGTGTTCACAAAGTGAATAAATTGATCAACTCTCTTGGGATTCTGTAGTTTGGATATATTTAGTGCATAATGCAGCCTCAATTAATAATTAAAATTAATCTGGTGGTTATTATGTTGATAATTTCAAAAGTCATCATCCCATAAAAATTGGGTGCTTTGAGCAATAAACCCATAGGCAAATTGTATGGTTTGTTGCCATATAGAATTAGATTATTGGTGAAAAACAAACACACTTGATTATTTTCGATTACATGGCAAAGAAGTGCTCATACAACCTCTTACTGAGGGTCTAATCTCTACAACTGTTGGGATGACATCGCTGAGTTCCCTGTTCCTTATTAGGCAATTTAGCATACACCTATTCATCCATATGATCCTCAGCCCTTGAATTCTATTGCACCTCATGTATCTGTCTTGGTGTCACATGCACCTGTCAAAATGCTCCACTCATTTACGTCAATCCTCACATCCTCGTAACTCCATTTTCACTTCATTTACATTTAATATCCTCTTCATTTCATTCTGCTCCACTTTCATTTATTCACAATTCCGTTCTATCTCGAATATCCAATCTGTTATTACATTCCTTATAGGGTAACTCAATTGGGAATAGGAGTGACATGTCACCCCTCAATGTCACAGAGGAGATCAAGATTGGCACGTAGTATTCTGTTCTCACTTTCACAATCCTTGGACTTTCTCTTCTATTATAGGAATCAAGTCAACTCCTGGTAGATTTGAAAGTAGTATAAAGATCTTGTACATTCTGTAGTTCACTCTTCGGTCAGATAATCAACTTTGATTTTGACAAAGCTTCTGTTCATTCATCTTAGACTTAATTCTGTTCTCACTATTCTGAAATTAGGGACTATGCAACCTGGTGGGCGCAACACACAAGTTGAAGCCTTGCCCTATCCTAAATCTTGCCATTGTTTCATCTTTGGGAGATTGTCTTATATTATGACTACATCATCTTTTCACATTGTAAAAACAACTGCAGACAGTCCCTAATCAATTGATTTAAACATGCTTTAGTTTGTGCTACAAGTCCAAATCAGTGGTTAATTGTACAATTGTCAAGCTTCGGTTACTGACGGACTTTGGTACTGCCGAAGGGTACTGTCGAAAGGTTGGATGGACTATGGCCAAGTCCTGCAGGCCAAGAGTAGTGGCGTTGGCTTCAACGTGCTCGTGCATTGCACCCTACTTGCCCTGCATGCCACTGGTTTTGTAACAGATAGATACTCGGGAGGATGCTGATGATGCCGGCCTGAGTCAAGGACTTCACAGAGGAGAAGAAGGTAGAAGGGCCTAAGCCTAGTCCATACCCAGAATGAGGAAATATGTACATGCATGTCCTACTTATATAGGTTAAGAAGTGACATGTGGAATAAGGAATGTGAGACAACAAGGTATGCAGAGCATGTGGTTATTGTCCACAACAGATAAAATTAGAATGAAGGGATGCAAAATGGGGATAAAACAATAAGGGATAGGGTAATAGGAACGTGGTTGAGGGTAGAACAATAGGAAGTGCCCAATTATAAGATAAGGGCTGTACCCGAGGATAACACAAGGGCAGGAAGTTGTGAGGTGAGGTGGACCGAAGGGTGAGGACAAGGAGTGTGGATGGCGGATGTACTGAGCCAAGGCCGGTGTACCAAGTGTTATGAATGTGGCGTGGGCACTTGGTTGCGGATATAGATTGGTTGCTCGGTTGGCATTGCCGAGTGGACGGTTCTTGGTATGTGTACTTGACAACAATAGAACTTGGAGACACTCCACAAAAGTTTCAAGTGGGGCTCAAGTTTGGTGTATCAGTGTATGTTTTACATGGTTGTGTGATACCCACATGTTTTGGAATCTGTCAAGACTGTGGTGTTAAGTTAATAACCCTTCCAATCTCTATGAACATGGAATAAACAATTCTAAGAGAATACTAAACTTTGCTGCAGCACAACTCCGGAAATAATTTAATAATTGGACCTTGGTTACAACCCTCTGTAATAACTTGATAAAGGTAAGATGATTGGATTGTAATGTGTTTCTTAGCAGCAAAGACTCATAGTCAGCAAAGTCTGTATTAGGCTCACAGACACTATTGGGGTCTAAGTATTCCTAAAGAAGGGAATGTGCTCAGAGGCTAGAGGAAATAAGTGGATTGACTTGAGATTCAAGATAATTCACTCTGAGGTAAAGACAGGACAAATGTATTGCTTGTGAGGCAACAACACTTAACTGTAGAGTATCTCTGGTTAGGAAAATTGACTGAGCAGATAAACCCTTAAAGCAGAATGTAATCAACTAGAAAATCAATAGCCAATCTCACCCTGTAGAATCACAAGGATGTCACCTACCCTTGGCATCAAGCAGGAAAATCAACTATCTAACTAAGACTAATACAGGAAACTCAACTATACTAATCCCTGTCACTGGAAAATCAACAGATGACTAATAAAGGTGTCACACAAGTCACACAGACTGATAGGATAGAAGTTAATGTATATTGTTCCTTTTGGGAGGCCATATGTCCTCCTGTTATATTGTATTTACACTAGGGTGAGAACTTCTATCTATTAATGGACATGGAAGGTTGTAGAACAATGTAGAAGGTTCTTAGCCAATCAACTTTCAGTGCCTAACTATGAGTCATTTCCCAGCATAGGCTTGATCATGCACAGGCTATGTACACAGCTTTTATGCCATATATGTACATTATTTTAGCCTATTTACACTGGCCATGCCAGGCCTTGCATAGGCCCATACCTGTGCTGAAGTGGCTAGCATAGCCATGAAGCAGTGCTGTTGCAATGAGCACAGCATTGTGCCTATGCACTTGGTAACTAATTCAAACTCCACACTGAGTTTGAATAATTACTGGTTTTGGGTAGGATTAGCAAACTCAGCTGAGTTTATGGACTCATGTAGACACTGTAGTTGGGCTTCAACAAAATAAAGGGCTTTTAGCCTCGAAAAAATCAGGAAAAATAGGAAAAAATATAGTGAATTTGAAGCTATTGGATACTACATTTATATACCCAAAGACTAATTTTTATGCCACAATTTTAGTGACAAAAGCGAAATTAAGCGAAAATTATAGAAGAAAATTAAGAGAAAATGAACTGGCACCATTGGGTGCTTTTTAAGCTAGGCTAATATAGCCATGATGCCCTACACCACATGATCAGCAGGGAATTTGGAAATTTGGATTTCGGCAATTGATGGATTTTCACAAGCACCTATCGTGCTGTGGTTGAGGAAGCTTTGAGAAGATTTTTGGTATGCCATTCATCCATCCATTCTAATTGGCTGCGTTGAAACAAACGGCTGTATTTTCGAGGCTACAACAACGAATGGCAGCCTGTGGCATGAGACAACATTCAACATACTCAGTGGGTTTCCCCTTAATTACAGACACACTTGGGAGTTTTCCATTAATTCATTCTCTGGTGAAAATGTAACAAAAATTGACCGGGAGCTCCCTCTGACTGGGAACCATTCACCCTCTATGCACTAGTGCATTTTTTTTCATTTGTTTGATCAACAAATGGCACAACAAACAAAACATGTACTGACGGAACAGGATGATAGATGGCAGATCAGGTTAGCCCTGATCGGCCAGTTCACCCTGGCATGTCACATGTTTTCCATATTATTTTTAATATTCCAATAAGAAGCAGGCTGGACCCAGTTTTGGCTTTATGATCACATCTGATGACGTCATTCCACCGCCACATTGATTACAATTAACTGGTTGCCAGTCTGATGGAGCAAAATAATGAATATGCAACATTTGCGCTGCACTCTGCATTCTTCATTTGGTAGTAACAAATGCATAGAAGTTCACAGAGTGCCTACTCTCTCTATGCACACCCACATATTAGGGAGAGAAATAGGTAGGTGATAAGCGATTGTGGGGAAAAACTGTGTCTTAATGTCTTGATCCTTCTGGGTTTGGGAAAAGAAAAAACTAGCAGCCAAGCTTCCTTTCGGATATAAGTCCTCCCAGTGTGCATCCTGGCTCTGTCAAGCTTCAGTTACTGATGGACTTTGGTCCTGCTGAAGGGTACTGTCGAAAGGTTAGGCAGACTATGGCCAAGTCCTGCAGGCCAAGAGTAGTGGCATTGGCTTCAACATGCTTGTGCATTGCGCCCTACTTGCCGTGCGTGCCACTGGTTTTGCAACAGACAGATACTCAGGAGGATGCTGATGATGCCGGCCTGAGTCGAGGACTTTACAGAGGAGAAGAAGGTAGAAGGGCCTAAGCCTAGTTGATACCCAGAATGAGGAAGTATGTACATGCATGTCCTACTTATATAGTTTAAGAAGCGACATGTGGAATAAGGAATGTGGAGCAACAAGGTATGCAGAGCATGCAGTCATTGTCCACAATGAGTAAAATTAGAATGAAGGAATGTAAACGGGCATAGAACAATAAAGGATAGGATAATAAGAATGTGACCGAGGATAGGGCAATAGGAAGTGCCCGACTATAAAACAAGGGCTGTAACCAAGGATAACACAAGGGCAGGAAGTTCTGAGGTGAGGTGGACCGAGGAGTGAGGAGTAGGCATGGGATGGAAGTGAGGAATGCGACCAACATGTGCGTCAAGCCGAGAACAACTCATCGAGTGACTTGTACATGGTTACTAATGGAGTATCGTAGTTGGTTCCGCTGAGTTACCAGATCCTCGGTACATGTACTTGACAGGCTCCCATATTATTCCGCAATTGTGTGCGCAATTGTTGTTTTACCACATCCAGCAGGTCCGAAGAGCCAACATATTGGCCTGTTATTACCTGCATCCATCCAGGTAGATATCTCCTGGATTAAGTCTTGATGAGTGCCCGGGTCACATTATGCAGCCTCATGTGCAATTCTACCTTCTAATTGTGAGAATATTGGCCCTAGTCATCATGAGAAAACATATAAACTTTTTTGAGGAAAGATAGAATGGCCACAAGCTCCACTTACAAGAGAAGAAAAAATCACTGCCGAGCTCACAGTGGGGTTGGTGTAAATATGGATTGATGATATTCACTCATTTTGCAGCTAGACAATTTCAGAGGAAAACAATTATTATGGATGCAGTGAACAGATTCATCGATCCTGTCTCAAACATGCTGAATAATCAAGACATCAAAACTGCGGGCTCATGAAATGTTTGCCAATGCCGTTAATTTATTGTGAATCAGCTTTGGAAGATGTTTAGTACAATGACTCGACCTTCCTCATAATATTTTTCCACAAGGATCATGTCATGATCTGCACCCTCGACAGGAAGGAACTCAGCGGCAGGCAGTAGCGCTTTGATCTTCTCTCCAAATCTGATGGGCACAGTAGTGTCATTGGTGCCCTGTGCATTGGTCAGCTGATGTCTAAAAACATATGCAAGGAGCCCCCACGAATAATAAGGCCCTTCAAACGAGGAGTTTCAGCGATGACTTTAAAGCATTTTCCATGTTGCAAATTGAACCACCCTTTATTGAAGATGTTAAACCCTCTGCATATCCTGGAAGACATTCAGTCTAAAATTTTTTAAACCATTCCCAATAGTCAATCATATTTTTTTGTAGTCACTCAGTGGGAAATCCTGGTCCGTCATGCTTGAAGGAATAGGGATAGAAAGACCAATCTTCTGAACAACATGAGATGTTAAATGTCAAGGCAAGATGACTGGTAACAAACTGATACTTTGACCATTTGAACTGTCACCTGGTCCAACCTCTCAAGTGGTTTAAGACTCAATGATCAGTAAGTATATACATTACATGCAAGGAGTTGCGGGTTCATACATCCATTACAGCGGCTGAAGATATGAATACCACCTTTTCAGTCACAAGACTGCAGAATGTCACTGCGAAAGCTGTAGCAATCCCACCACACTGGACAACAATCAAAGTAAGAGATGTGTTGGACTGGTGGGGAAAGAGTTAAGTACCATGGAAAGTCCTACAATATGAGCATTTGAAAACTGCACGTGCTGAAGGAGCAGTAGGAGCAGTGTTGTATAAAGGTCGGCTGTCTGGGGACTCACTGTACCCTCTTCTAAAGAGTACCAGGGTGGGTTACATGATGATATAAAGTAAAAAGCCAGATAATCATATACAAGTACCCTAAACCCATGGATAGGAATGGTGAGGTACTTCTATTTCGGTACAGGCGCACAGACAAGCCATGTATGAGCACCACCTAAATGATACTATATAATATAGATTTAATTTAAGAATGTAGTACCTTTGGGCCCTGATCCGGACCGAACAGCCAATATGCAGTCTGTCCCAAAGACAGACTGACCAAGTTGGCTAATATAGAATTAGTAAATAAAGAAAGTGAGGTTGAATCAAGAATGTACAGTTTGGAAAGAACTCTGGAGGATAAATATTTCTAATCTCTGGTGTGACTGAGGCTGCTTCCAGGGAAGGATGTGCAGGGGTGGAAAACTACATTATCACATTATTCCAAATCAAACTCAGAGTTCTGTGTATAATGTTGACAGCACAGGTACAAGAGGCATTGAGAGGCAACGAGGTCAAGATGACCATTGGTGAGAAGCTAAGAGAGCTTAAAAACAAGTGAAAATCCATGCTCTGGGAAAGACTAATCGGATGATGCTGGTATTATTGGCGACATAATGCCAATCATCTATGGTTGAATCCCCACTAGGCGCTAGGGCACATGTCCATTATGTTGGCCGACATCCAGTCTCATATCTGTTGGAACTGAGATGTGTAAGCACCGAATGCAGTAAGGTATAGAGGTCCTGGTCATGTTTGACCGGGACCATATATATGTTAAACGACTAGAAAGCAGCCCCTCAGTGAACCACCCATTCACTGATGTGCATATTCATTTTGTACACCTAGATACACAGGCACTCATTGTATTGCAGCCTTCCTGTATCTAGGTATAGTGTCAGGATTCGGTAATGCCGAAATATCGGTTAAGTCCTGCAAATGTTCTGGAGTGGCTAGGCTTCAATGTGCTTGTGCATTGCGCCCTGCTGTTCCGTGCGTGCCACTAATTTGGATAGTAGGAGGAGTCTCGTCAGGATGCCGAGGGCGTCAGCTTGAGCGAAGGACTTTAGAGATAGGAAACGGACAGAGGGATGGGAACCAATTTGATATTCTGAGTGAGGAACTATCTACATACATCCCGCTACTTATATAGTTAAGAAGAAAGATGTGGAACAGGGTGGCATAAGGAATGGAAACAATAAGGTATGAAGAAACCACATGGAGGCATTGTCCACAGTGATCAAAAATAGAATAAGGAATGTAAGCAGGATTAGAATAATGGAGTATGGCTGAGAATAAGATAATGAAGTGGTGGGCGAGAATAGAACAATAGAGGATGACCGAAGATAAAACAATAGGCAGTGGCCAGAATAATGAGTGGTCGTCATGTTGTTCAGGGGGAACGGGTAAAGGAGTGGATAGGGGGTGAAGGAACAATGAAGAGGATAGGACGAGAGGAGTGGTCCAGACGATGTACTGGGTGTACCGAGCCAAGGCCATGTGGTAGTGTAAGATGATGTGGGTAAGGGCCATTTGGTCGGTATTCCCGAGTGAGCTGGTACTCGGTGTTGCAGACTTGACATATAGTAACAATAGATACCAGTGAACCACCTGTTCACTGAGCCTTCCTGTATTTAGCTACTGTGCATAACCACTACAGGTTATGGCCCCTGCAGAGCCCACTATGTCAACCCCCACCTCTAAGTTGTTTGTTGTCCCAAAGCTGGCCAGGGACAGCATGAACTGGACCACCTGGACAAGTCAAACGTTAGCCACCCTGTCTGTGACTCATGGTGCCAAATGTCACCTGGATGGGACAGCCAGAATCCCCCCTCTGATCCCCACCTATCCCAGGGGCCATAGGCTAATGGCAAAGGAGGAAGAGGACCTGGACAACTTAAAAAATGCTGGGATGATTACAATCAGCAGGAGGCCACAATCATGGCCCAGATATTTACCACAGGCCCTGACAGCCTCCTCATTGAAATCTGCAACCTCCATACAGGCAAGGACGTATGGGATGCCATGTGCTCAAAACATGAAACCAGAGCACTCAATTTTAAGGTTGATATGTGGTGCCAGATGTACGAGATTAAATGCAAGGATGAGTCGAGCGTCCGTACACACCTGGAGGCAATTATGAGGATGCAAGAGCAACTTGCTGGGATGAATGCTGGACTCACCAATGATGACCTAGTTACCATCATCCTTGGGTCGCTCTCTAAGTCATACCGCCCACTGATTAATGTGATCATGATGTCAGCCGTGCATGTGAAGGTGAAGTTGGAGCCAGATCAGGTGGTCAGTAGGTTGATTGACAAATTCAAATGACTCACCATTGAGGAGCACCAACTGAAAGCAAGTGAGAACACTCTCACTGCAGCAAAAGGGTGTGGAAAGTCACAGGCACGCAAGGGCACCTCCAATACCATGAAGACCAACATTGAGTGTTGGAATTGTGGGAAAAAGGGACATAAAATGGCAGACTGCCGCTCTAAAGCTAAAAAGAAAGATAAAAAGGATGAAGACACAAAGGGAAGCAGTTCAGCAAACATGGTAGCAGAAGGTGAGGATTTTGCCTTCATGATGATGTTCTCTGGGACCACACTCACACTGGGAATGAGTGGAGTGCATTGATGGGATGGGAAGTCAACATCTATGACTCAGGTGTGTCAGGGCATATGTCACCAGACAGGCACTGATTCCTTACCTTCAAGGAGTTTGCACCACATGCAATCAATGCTGCAGACAAAACCATGTTTAAAGCTGTTGGTATAGGCAGCATGAAGATCAGAATTTCAAACAGAAAAACCACAATGCATGTTACATTGAAAGACATATTGTATTGCCCTGATCTTGCATTCATGCTGATTTCATTGATGTGCTGCGATGCCACAGGGTACTCTGTCCTATTAAAGGACCAGAAGTGCCTGATTTGGGATAAGTGAGGGACACTGCTTGGGAAGGTCCTGCTCTCAAGTGGACTGTACAAAGTGGAACATCAATCCACAGCAGTGGCAACAAGTACGGCACAAAAAGTACTCACCATAGATGAGCTGCACAGCCAGATAGGGCACATATCCCTACAAGTCACCCAGAAACTCATTCAGGATGGTGTCATAACAGGACTTGAGCTGGATACAACCAGTCAACCCGGTTTTTGCATGGCCTGTGTGCAAGCAAAACCTACAAGGAAGCCGGTCCCACAGACGTGAGAGGGACCATGGGCCGTGAAAATTGGCAAAAAGGTCCATTCAGACATGTGGGGGCCTGCGAACCCCCAAAGTTATGATGGCAAAGAATATTTTGTCACTTTCACCAATGATGTCAAGTCCACGTACCAAGACCCATCCGCCGGCAGTGCCGACCGAGCAATTACTCTATATCCACGACCAAGTGCCCGCATTGCTCGCATAACACTTGGTGCGATGGTCCCGGCTCGGCACATTCGCCATCTGCACTCCTCGGCTCGTTTTCACCTCGGGACTCCCCGTCCTTGTATTATCCTCGGACACGACCCATTGTTTTATATCCAGCCACTCCTTATTGTCCCCTTTCGAGTCACGATCCTATTATACTGTCTTCTATTGTTCTATCCCCGCTTTGCATTCCTTGTTCTAATTTTGTTCATTGTGGACAACAACCACATTGCTCTGCATACCTTGTTGTCCCACATTCCTTATTCCACATGTCGCTTCTTAACCTATATAAGTAGGACATGGATGTACATACTTCCTCATTCTGGGTATCGACTAGGCTTAGGCCCTTCTACCTTCTTCCTCTCTGTTAAGTCCTCGACTCAGGCCAGCATCTTCAGCATCCCCCTGAGTATCTGTCTGTCGCAAATACAGTGGCACGCACGGCAAGTAGGGCGCAACGCATGAGCACGTTGAAGTCAACGCCACTACTCTTGGCCTGCAGGACTTGGCCATAGTCCGCCCGACCTTTCGACAACACCTTTCGGCAGTACCGAAGTCTGTCAGTATCCGGCTCCTGACAAATGATCACTGCAGATGGATGTACCTGGTACCCATGGTTAAGAAAAGCAAGACCCTCTGCTGCTACAGTCAGTATGAGGCATGGGTGGAGACCCAACACAATGCAAAGGTGAAGCACCTGGAAACAGATCGCAGCGGTGAATATATCTCTAAAGAATTCAACGCTCATCTAAAGTCCAAGGGAATGGTCAGAAGCCTGACCATACATGAGATGCCTGAAGAGAACAGGGTGTCAGAGAGACTCAATCACATGCTACTGGAAAACGCACGTGCGATGCACCTGGCAGTCAGTCTGCCCAAATTCCTCTGGATGGAGTTGGTGCAACACACAGTTTGGTTGAAGAACCAGACATCTATGCATGCACTAGATGGAAACATGCCATATGAGGTTATGCATCACATCAAGCCGGATCTTACAGACTTACCTGAGTGGGGCACAAGGGTGTTTGTGCTGAAAGAAAACACAAGGAAGTTGGACTCCATGGCAGATAGTTGGTAGGGAAGGTCTAGAGACTCTTAACTGTCACACACAGAGAGCAACAATGGCCTTGGGGGCTTGTCAATATAGATGCTAAAGACAAGAGCCAAAGGTGTACAAAAATGTGTTGTCATGGGCGCTTATTTTAAGCGCCAGATAACGCAAATGCAAAAGTGAAAAGAGAAAAAGAGAAACACACGGGCAAGGACAGAACACAAATTCAGGGGAATAAAATCATACCTCAACAAAATGAGGGGAGATGGATGGGGTACAGTGATGAAAGTAAGGACAATAGGGTTTACTGGCCCAGACAATGTCACATCACCATCAAACACAATGTGACATTCAATGCTCCAGTCCTGGTCATGCCTACCGATACACTAACTGAGGGGGAGTCCATCACCCACAGCAGTAATGGCATCGGTGGCACCCCTCATGGCCATGGACCACCACCACTACCACTTGATCCACCCACAGGTCATGCATGGATTGACCCACTTGAAGGATTCGAGGACATGGATGCAGATTCACCACTACCTTAAGGGGAAAAAGGATACTTGTCTCGTCATTAGAGGAGCATGGAAGGGAATAGAAGCATTCTTGGATGCAGACTGGGCCTCACAGGTGCATAGGCACTCCATGTCTGGGTATGTGTTCATCATAGATGGAGGAGGAGTTTCTTGGAGTTCAAAGAAGCAACCGATTGGTGCATTGTCAACTACTGAAGCTGAGTACATTGCTGCAACTACTGAAGCTGAGTACATTGCTGCAACTACTGAAGCTGAGTACATTGCTGCAAGTACTGAGCTGAGTACATTGCTGCAACTCATGCTGTGAAGGAAGCACTCTGGATCCACATGTTTCTGGCAGAAATTGCATGGCCACTTGAAAAACCAATCACAATCCACCTTGACAATGTCTCCACCATCTCCATTACCAAGAACAATGAGTACCATCCCCAGACAAAACACATCGATATCCACTACCACTTCATATACCAAGCTGTCCACAAGAGACTCATTTATGTCGACTATGTGCTGACAGACGAAATGGCAGCAGACATGTTTACAAAGGCCCTCCCTCGACACAAGGTACTATATGTTATAACTCAGTAAGGCTGAGGAGTCGGTCAAGTCCTGCAGACCATTCCGGGTGGCTAGGCTTCAACGTGCTCGTGCATTGTGCCCTGCTGTTCGGTGTGTGCCACTGATTTGGACAGAGGAAGGGCCTGGGAAGAGGCTCAGAGTCAACCAAAGTGAAGGACTTTAGATAAGAGAAAGGCAGACAAGGGGATGCAAACCAAGTTGATATTCAGAGTGAGGAACTATCTACATACATCCGCTACTTGTATAGGTTAAGAAGCAAGATGTGGAACAGGGTGGCATAAGGAATGGAGAACAATAAGGTGTGAGAAAATCATGTGGAGGCATTGTCCACAGTGATCAAGAATAGAATAAGGAATGTAGGTGAGAATAGAATAATGAAATATGGCTGAGAATAAGATAATGAAAGTGTGGACGATAATAGAACAATGGAAAACCACCAAAGATAAAACAATAGGGCTGTGACCAAATTAATGAATGAAAGGTGAATGTTCCAAGGGAGAACAGGTAAGGGAATGGACAGGATATGAGAGGATAGTAAGGGGTGGAGTGTCATGATTTCTCCACTCCTTTCTCTATTACTTGTTATTGGACTCCGCTACTCTGCCAGACCATATGTATAGTTCTTAGGTAATTAGTTAAAGCTCAGTCTTGAGCTGGTCAATACACCGACAAGTATCATTGCTCATTTCCTTCTTCTGCTCTCCAGTATTGAAGCTCTTGTTGTTGCTGACATTAGCTCAAGACTATTATATCCCTACAATACCCTATCATGGATGTTGATCTCCTACAACAAATTCTCGCAGGCCTGCAGCAAAACAATGCAGACCTGACTGCAATGGTGAACAACCAGACACACCACCTTAACCAACACCTAGCGTCACTACAAACCCAAACACCCCAGCTGACATCTACAACCACCTCCTCTATCTCATCAGCTGGCAAAATTGCAAGACCAGAACCATTTGATGGCTCAGCAGAGAAGATTGATATCTTCCTGCACGCGCTCTACCTGAACTTCGAGGACGATACATCTTATTTCAACGTGGACCATATGCGAAAGATCCGCTTTGCCTTGTCCTATATGAAAGTGAAGTTTGTGGCTCAGTGGGCAAGTCGTATCACAGGGGAACTGGAAGCAGGAACACGCAGCTACCAGAGTTGGGAGGAATTCCGTACTGAGCTGCTGATAACATTCCATGACCCAAACAAGAAAGAAATGGCTCAACAAAAGCTGGAGCAGCTAAGACAAGGAGGAAGGCCAGCAACAGAGTTCTTTGTGGAGTTTGAGGAACATAGGTCACAAGCGGGGTATAATGATGAAGGATATTTTGTCTTGCTCAAAAGGAACCTGTCCCCACAGGTGGTGGAGTGGATTTACACACTGGAGACCATTCCAACAACATATGACAAGTGGAAGTCATATGCCCTCCGTTTTGACGGCCAGTTGCGTGAATACCAAGCAACAAAAAGGGGAACTATAGGACCAAGGGCATGGCAGACTCCAAGAAATCCACAATCTACTCCAGTTCAGTCACTCGCTCCTCCACCCACTTTGGGACCACAACCCATTGAGATTTATCAGACTCGAGGGAAGCCAGTGAGGGTGGTCACATGCTTCAACTGCAGAGAGCAGGGACACATAGCACGAAACTGTCCCAAACCTCGAGGTATACAGAAGGTTAGAGCAACGATGGATGGGTGGACAAAAGAGGAGAAAAAGGAGGTGCTGGACATGTTGAAGAAGGAGGATTTTCAGGAGGGGCAGGAGTGAAAAGGATGTCCTCCTCGCCCTGGATATCTGTAAACTACTTCACCCCACTAGCAGTTGAAGAAAGTGCAGAACCAGAACCTGAAATCGTCCTAGAACAACCCTTGAGAGTTGAGAAGGAGAACTGTCAAGCCCCTGATACCAAGCTCCAGTTCACTCGGTAATACCAACCGAACAACCCTTGCCTTTTAGTCCCACACACCAGTGACAAGGCATCCCTCACCAGTACATGGTCTCGGTCCGGTACATTTGGCTCATCGTTTGGTTCACTCTCCTCATCCTGTCCCCTCTATCCTTTGTCATTCCTTCATTCCCCTTCATTCCCCTTGCCTGTTTACCTTCAGGACATTCACTCTTTGTTGACACTCAGCAGTGGCCCTATTGTTTTATCTTTGGCCACTCTCGTTGTTCTATTCTCACTTACTCTTTTGTCCTTGGCCATATTTTATTGTTCTATTATCATCCACATTCCTTGTTCTATTCTTGATCATTGTGGACAATACCTCCACATGATTCTTCATACCTTATTGTTCTCCATTCCTTGTGCCACTCTGTTCCACATCTCACTTATTAGCCTATATAAGTAGCCAATGTATGTAGATGGTTCTTTGTTCTGGAAATCAACTAGGTTTACGCCTTCTTGTCCTCCCTTCTCCTGTCCCAAGTCCTTTACCTAGGCCGACATTCTCGGCACTCTCCTGGGTATCCCTCTGTCCTAAATCGGTGACACGCATGGGAAGTAGGGCACAATGCACGAGCACGTTGAAGCCATGCCACTATTCCCAGCCTGCAGGACTTGGCCACTCCTCGGCATTTCCAGAGCCTGACAAGAAGAAAGAGAAGAGGAAGCGAGAAGAGAAGGTAGTGGTGGCAGAAGAGGTGGAGAAACCCAAAGAGGGAACGACAGAGTGGGTGTTGTGGAGGATACACCAAGACAACAAGTCGGGGCAGGAAGTGTTGAGACAGTGGACACACAGTGGAAGGAAAGGAGAAGTGACATCAGAAGTAGTGGAAGCCATATGAGGGATGAGAAGAGAGGAGGGCATAGAAGTGGTCAAGGAGCTTAGGGAAAGAAAACAGTGGATCAGACGAATCAACCAATCCTCGGTGATGATACCCACCACTGTTGAAACACTGACAGACAAAAGGGGATTCACAATTGAAGCGCTCCTAGACTGTGGGGCAACAGGGTGCTACATCGATGAAGGATTTGCAAAAGCCAAGTGTTTGCCAATGGAAAGACTCCCAAGACCACTACCCGTCTACAATGTGGATGGAACCCACAGTGAAGGAGGACCAATAACCCACACAGTAACCCTCAGAGTCAGGATAAAGAACCATTCAGAGGTCTTCCCTTTTGCAGTCACCAATACCAGAAAGACAGACCTCATTGTTGGCTTCAACTGGCTTCAGAAGCATAACCCCCAAGTGTCAACTGGAAGACAGGAGAGATGACATTTGACCAATGTCCCTTGGAATGTGGAATGTCAAAAGCAGGTGTAGAGGAGGATGATCTAGAAGAAGAGGAGGAAGGACTAGAGGAGGGAGACCGTATCTTTGTGTCCCGGATATATGCAGAGGAGGAGGAAGGGTGTGTAGCCAGGACACACTCACAGAAACTGGCAGAGGAGGCACAGAAGGAGAAGAAGAAGAGGACAGTGGAAGAAATGGTGCGAGCACACTATCTGGAAGAGTTTAGAGGGGTCTTCACAAAGGAGGGGTTTGACAATAACCTTCCTGAACAATGGCGGTGGGATCATGCAATTGAACTAAAGCCAGGGGCTGAACCATTCTCAAGCAAGGTGTACCCACTCAGTCTAGAGGAACAGAAGCAGCTAGATGAGTTTTTGGAAGAAAACCTAAAGTCAGGGAAGATCCGACCATCCAAGTCTCCTATTGCATCACCATTCTTCTTCATCAAAAAGAAAGATGGCAGCTTGAGGCCAGTGAAGGACTACCGACAGCTGAATGCAATGACAATCAAGAACGTACCACAATATCAAGTAGGGGACAAGGTTTACTTGGAAGGCCTTAATGTCACCACTGACCGACCTTCAAAAAAACTAGAAGACAGACGTTATGGCCCATTCCCAATTGTAGCAAAAGTGGGAGAACGTGCCTATAAACTACAACTACCCCCCAATTGGAAGAACATCCATCCTGTGTTTAATACTGTCCTGCTGCGCCCTGCCCAAACACCCACATCCTCCATACAACAAAAGCCAACACCCCCTCCACCAGTGATGACACCAAAAGGAGTAGAGTATGAAGTAGAGGAAGTTCTGGACTCCAGAATGCGTAGAGGAGTACTGCAGTATCTGGTGAAATGGGTTGGATACCCCAGAGAGGATAATTCATGGGTGCCAGGGAAGAACATGAGGAATGCAAGACGGAAAACACAAGAGTTCCACATGCGATTCCCAGCTGCACCCAGGCACATAGGCCACATCTTCCACAGACTACCCTTTCGGCCCATACCAAACCCCAGAGTAGTGTCATGATGGGACGACATGGATGCATGAGTGAGGAGTGAGTGGCATGCAGAAGGCCATTGCATGCGGGGTGGTAGTCAGCATGGCAGGTCGACGCAACGAAGTGCGTGACAACAAGTGTGACGTGGCAGATCGATGCGACACAAGTGCACGATGGCGACAGGTGCAAACGCACATGGACGCAACAGATGCGCAGATGCGAATGAATGCAGACAGGTATGTGAACGCAGGCGCAGGTGTGAACGGCGGGTGCAGGTGCAGGTGCGAACAGCGGGTGCAGGCGCAGGTGCGAGCGTGGGTGCAGCAGGATGTGCGCAAAAGCGGCGGATACAGGTGTGGGTGCAGGTGCAAGGGCAGTGCACCGGTACACGATGGCAGGCGCGACAGGCGCGTGTATGTGAGGATGGCGCGAGGGCGGTGGACACGTGTGAGGATGGCATGAGGGCAGCACTGTGGACGCGTGAGGATGGCGCGAAGGCGGTGGATATGTGAGGATGATGCGAGGGCAGCGGACGCGTGTGAGGATGGCATGAGGGCAGCGCTGTGGATGCGTGAGGATGGCGCGAAGGCAGTGGATGCGTGAGGATGGCACGAGGGCGGTGCTGTGGACATGTGAGGATGGCGCGAGGGCAGTGGACACGTGAGGATGGCGCGAGGGTGGTGGACATGTGAGGATGGCACGAGGGCGGTGGACACGTGAGGATGGCGCGAGGGCGGCGGACGCATGTGAGGATGACGTGAGAGCGGTGAACCACGATGGCGGGTGTGACAGGTGCACAGGCGTGAGGGAGGTGCACCAGTACGCAATGACGGGCGCAGCGCAACAGATGTGCAGGCGCGAGAGCGGCGGGTGTAGGTGCGCATAGGGATGTGGGGGCAGGTGCAGGTGCTAGGATGGTGCAAGGGCGACGGGTGCAGGTGCCAGGGCGGTACACCGATACGCAACGACGAGTGCGACAGCGAACGCGACAGGTGCGCAGGCGCGAATCCACGCAGGCGCAACAAAAAGGATCGAGTCGCCATGCACGCCAGCGTGACGACGAAAAAACCTGTAAAAAAAAAGGAAAAAACGAGTCACCGCGCACGCCGGCGTGACGAAGAAATGACCTGTAATTGTTGCACACGCTGGCGCAACGAGAAAGGGATCCATGGCTAGCAGAGAGCTCCAGAGGGTCTTGGTCCAGGGAGGTTGAACGCATGCTGGCACAACCGGAAAACTAACTAATGCGACCCCTTCCTTACCTTCTTCTCGCAAAAAGGATGCCCCACCAATTGTGCATGCCAGCACGACGGCTAGGACGAGTGCAGGGGTCGTTTACCTTCTTCTCACCACCTCTGTCGGATGAGACCACGAGTGGGAGGGATAGTGAACAAGCGACATAAGCACTTATACCAAACAAGCACCTGCCCCTCCAACCCGGTACTTTGGATCACTCAGTAGACAAGCAATGCATGCATCATCAATGAGGACATTGACCTTAAAAGGGGGGGTAATGTCATGATTTCTCCACTCCTTTCTCTATTACTTGTTATTGGACTCCGCTACTCCGCCAGACCATATGTATAGTTCTTAGGTAATTAGTTAAAGCTCAGTCTTGAGCTGGTCAATACACTGACAAGTATCATTGCTCATTTCCTTCTTCCGCTCTCCAGTATTGAAGCTCTTGTTGTTGCTGACAGGAGGGGATAGGGTGAGAGGAGTAGCCCAGACAATGAACTGGATGTACTGAATTGAGAATGCATGGTAGGGAGGAATGATGTAAGTAAGGGTTGGTTGGTTGATATTACCGAGTGAGATGGAGCTCGGTATTGTGGACTTGACAGTATCCCCCCTCTAGCGGCTGAACCCATGAAGCCGGTAGGCAGAGTTCTTAAAGATAGAGTTCCATGCACCAGTGTGACATCACAGATTGGTTGGGGAAGTTCCCAGGCTCTCCATCAAAACACTGTACTCCCATCAAGACTTTTCCAATTGAAAATTGGGTGCCATAACTGATGACAAAAAGGAGCAACTCAAGCAGAATTGGCTCGAACGAGAGCGTCAGCAGGAAAATGGTGGAATGGGCAGCAAAAGAGGCTGCCAAGGCCCAGAAGAAGGCAGATGAGGAAGCTGCCAAAAAGGTGAAGATGGAGGTGGAAAAGGTGAAGGAGGTTGCTAAGGAAGCATCTGAGGCAGCAGCCAGGGCCATAGAAAACTCTTGCCTGGCCCGTGAAGCTACTAAGGCAGCCAAGGAGAGACGGGCCTATTTGGCCCAGCAGGTGGGAACTTAGGCTCCTGAAGAGAAGGGTGACATGGAGGCCATCCAGAGTATGGAGGGGCAGAACAAGACATTCGAAAACGAGGGTGTCAAGGCTGTTGGGGTCCCAAAGATCCAGGAGTGCTGAGGAGGATGATGTGTAAGAGGGGTATGGATGCAGAAACGGGGCCGAGTAGGAGAGGTAGGCCGAGGGGGGTCAAGGTGCCTGGGGTTTTTTTCTCTTTTTATTATTTTCATCCTTTTTTACTGATTTTTCATTAGCCTAAAATGAAGTTGACCCAGGAGTGGTCACCCTCCGTCCATCCTCCTTGTGACCAGTGCAAGGAATGCAGGGAGGCTTTCTCTGTGAGAAACATAGGGGCGGCGTATAGGTGCTGCAATGTACACAGGGTCAAATGTAGCCTAGCAGCACCTTATCAGTGCAAGGTAAGGAGTCAGGAAGAGGTGGAGTCAGAGGGTGAGAGTGAGGAGGGGCAGAGTGAGTGGGAGGAGATGGAAACGGAAGAAGAACGGCTGATAAAGAGGCCAAGGAGGGCCATCACAATGTGACTGAGCAAGCGGCTGATAACCATGCAGCCAAGTGGATGTGAAATGATGATGGAAGTCCCACTGTCCAAAGGGTCAAAATCTCGGCAGCTCACCAAGATCTGAGAAGCCCTCCTGCAGGAGCAGGCGAGGACCAACAACTTGCTCCTCCTCATAGTGGAAGGTGTTTGTTTCATGGGTCATGCAGTGGTACATTTGAGGGAAAGTCGACACAAAAATTCAGGGGTACTGGGTGCTACAGGAGTTCCTGGAGAGTCAGACGGAAGTGAGAGTCCAGGGGAGGACCAGCTAAAGGATGATGAAGTTGATGGGGATAAGGGGGAGGATAGGGAAAAGGATGAGGAGATGGTTGTAGATGAAACTTTGAAAGATGACTGAAAATAAAGATTTTTTTTAGTTGAAAAAAGATAAGAGATAAAAGCATAAGAGGAGAAAGGAGCAAGTGAACATGCCAGGATTTTTGGCAGATTCGGTCAAGATAAGCAGAAGTAAAGAGGCATTGATGGTGGATTGGGAGAGATGTATTCAGAAGTGGTTATGTTCGTAAGAGGTTGGGAATAATGTTTTTGGAATGATGTAGAGTCAAGATGGATGGGAATTAAGGTCAGGATGGGATTGGGGAGTAAGTGAAGGGGTTTCAGGGGGGGAGTGTCTTTGGGAGAGGTAATTGCACAGTCTGAAGTATGTCTAGCTAGTTGCCACCCCCCCTTTTATATAGACATACCATCATCTATTAAAAGTGTCAGCTTCTAGCCGAAAAGAACAGAAACTAATGGTCAGTGCATGTGATATGAGCATGCAGAACAGATGAAGCAACCATCCACTTCAGAAGAATTTCAGTCTGTCCTGCCAACCGGGAGGCAACGCCCCACCCTTGGCATCCTGTCTGGCATGCTTGATCAATCAGCATCAGCTCACAGTTTATCTAAAAAACACAATCCTTTATGATTATGATCTGTCTTAGAACCCTTCTTGATCTAGTACTGCTTGCTAACCACATAGACATGTTTACTAGATTTTCCATCCGGACAACTTCAGTCCAACCATATGTCTGTCACATCACTAGATCCGTAGGTCAGCAATATTCGGTCACAACTCACTCACCTGCTATAATCCGTTGATTAACAGGGTATTGGGCAGTACTGTTAGGACTCGGTAAAGCTGAGAAGTCGGTCAAGTCCTGCAGACCATTTCAGAGTGGCTAGGCTTCAATGTGCTCGTGCATTGCACCCGGCTGTTCTATGCATGCCACTGATTTAGACAGGAGAGAGGCTTTCTAAGGTGCCGAGGATGTCGGCGTGAGGGAAGGACTTTAGACAGGGAAGAGGCAGATGAGAGGGTGTGAACCAAGTTGATATTCTGAGTGAGGAACTATCTACGTACATCCCACTACTTATATAGGTTAAGAAGTAAGATGTGGAACAGGGTGGCATAAGGAATGGAGAACAATAAGGTATGAAGGACTATGTGGAGGCATTGTCCACAGTGATCAAGAATAGAATAAGGAATGTAGGCGAGATTAGAATAATGGAATATGGCTGAGAATGAAATAATGAAGGAGTGGGTGAGAATAGAACAATAGAGGATGACCGAAGATAAAACAATAGGGCTGTGACCAAAATAATGAGTGGTTATCACATGTTCCAGGGGAGAATGGGTGAGAGGATGAGAGAATAGTGAGGGGTGGAAGGGATAGGATGGGAGAAGTAGCCTAGATGATGTACCAGGTGTACCAAGCCGACTGCATAATAATGAGGATAGTATGGGTAAAGGTCGGTCAGTCGGTTGGTATTACCGAGTGAACCGGAGCTCGGTATCATGGTCTTGACAAGTACTACATTCCATCATGCTACTAACACTTTTAGGTGCATCCTGATGGCCTCGGTCCAGTCAGCACTTGCCACTGCTCCAAAAGCCTCACCCATGATCCTGTTCCATCGCTGGAAGCTCTGCCAATAGCCCTAGTCAATGCAACTGCCTCGTGCATGCTTATATACCAAAAAGGCTTGCAAGTTTTTAGCTGGGACTTCTTGGTCAGTGGTGCCACTTGGCACATTTTGCCAAGCTCTCTTCCGTCCATCCCCATCCATTGTAGAGTTGCTCTAGGTAATTAATACCTAAAAGCCTGCATGCACCAGTCCTTTTCTCTGGCAGGGTCTAGTGCAGTCGTTCTGCACAGTGTTAAGTCCGCGTGTCAGGCGCTTAGCTAGCACTTCCGAAGGGGTTGTCCGGTTGACGTGAAGGTCCGTGACAGGGCCGAGGACCGAGACAGAAGTCGGACGGACTACGGGCGGGGGACGGAGGTGCCGGGAATTTAGGGTAGGTCGCAGAATGGTTCAATCCGGTCACTGAGGTGTTCGAGGTCGAAGGGACTTGGCTTCAACTTATGTGTTGCGCCCTCCTCGATTGTCTGTCCCTAATTTCGGAAAGGAGACGGAGTTTACCGGAAATGAATCGGAAACTGGGGGGGGGAACTAATTCGATATTCGTACTAGCGAACAGTCTAGTCGACTGTGAGACTATATACATATAACGTTCTTTGTACTATCTTTAGCCAGTCATAAAACAAGGGAAAAGGAAGTACAAGGGGGTCAATAAAAAGGGGAGAACAAGGGAGTGAGGTACGCGATAGTCCTGCGCGTCGGTTATCAATCGTGACGGAACCTTGATTTTCGGAGTCTTCGGAGGGTCGGATTCGGGCTACGGAGGGTGGGAATCGCGGGGCCTCGGAATGTATTTCAGATATTCGGAAATCAGTTGTTCGGGCTCTGGTCGATCAGAAATGTCCCGGAAACGGTGTGGGTGGTTGTGGGGGTTACTGTGGGTTTGTTTGGCTGCATGGTCTATAACACACAGCTGGATTAAGCTCTGTGACACAGCAATGTATGAACGGAAATAGAACATGAGTGATTTAGGATGCGATGTGACAGGGATGTGACCTGAGACATGAATTTGTCATGCTGACTAATACTTGGACTTTGACTTTGGGACTTGTATACAATAGTCTAGACATTTCTAGACTAGTCTTGACTTGGACTTAGAGACTTGACTTGGGACTTTAACTTGTGAACTTGTTATTACAGAGGTGAGCCAGAGGCCTTTATATAGAAAAACTAAGCAATGATACAAAACAATGCGAGAGGTTGGCTATGTCAGTAGAATGACAAAGCATGAGAACAAAGTATACAAAAGAGGAAACTATGGAGAAACTCTGGAGAAATGGTACAGCATTGAGGCTGCGCGAATAGGGGCTAGGGGCTATGATAGGGGGACACTAACCAAATAGGTAAGGATGATGAGTAACATTGAGAAAAGACTAACAGGATAGGAAATAGGTCTGATTCAAGCCAATAAAAGGGGAAACATATAAAAGAAACCATTCCAAAGTCTACTAATAAATGTCTAACAACCTTGTCTACTACTCCTGAGGGGCCTTAGGATGAGTCAGGGGATTGAGTCATCTCAGAGTATTTCCAGGTCACAGGCAACATATATTCTGCAATTTCTCCAGTATCCAATCCAAGGATAGGGGTCTGGGAGTAGGAGGATTAATGGGTATACGGTCATGCACTCTCATTTTGTGTTTAAGAGAGAGTCGAATAGAGTAGGTAGGGTAATCAGGATAGGATGGTGCCCTGAACTCTGCCTTGTATTCCACTCTACTCCTATCACGATATGCTAGTCTAGATGTCATACCAAGAAATATGTATGGTTCTTGGCTTTCTGAGAAATAGACTGCATCTCCTATCGCATATGACTGAGTGTAGATTGGATGGGATTGTCTTCTGAGTAAGAAATGTGCTGGGGGAGGTACATGAAGATAATGAGATGTTAATGGTTCTGTGTCAGGATTTGGTAATGCCGAGATATGGGTTAAGTCCTGCAAACCGTTCTGGAGTGGCTAGGATTCAATGTGCTCGTGCATTGCGCCCTGCTGTTCCATGCGTGCCACTAATTTGGGTGGTGAGAGGAGCCTTGTGGGGATGCTGAGGGTGTTGGCTCGAGCGAAGGACTTTAGAAATAGGAAACGGACAAAGGGATGCGAATCAATCGATATTCTGAGTAAGGAACTATCTACATACATCCCGCTACTTATATAGTTAAGAAGCAAGATGTGGAACAGGGTGGCGTAAGGAATGGAGACAATAAGGTATGAGGTAACCACATGGAGGCATTGTCCACCGTGATCAGAAATAGAATAAGGAATGTAAGCAAAATTAGAATAATGGAGTATGGCTGAGAATAAGATAATGAAATGGTGGGCGAGAATAGAACAATAGAGGACGGCCCAAGATAAAACAATGGCAGTGGCCAGGACAATGAGTGGCCGTCATGTTGTTCAGGGAAACAGGTTAAGGAGCGGATAGGGGGTGAAGGAACAATGAAGAGGAATAGACGAGAGGAGTGGTCCATACGATGTACCGGGTGTACCGAGCTGAGGCCATGCGGTAGTGCGAGATAATGTGGGTAAGGGCTGGTTGGTCGGTATTCCCGAGTGAGTCGGTACTTGGTGTTGCGGGCTTGACATTCTGCCTGGATATGTGTGTCCTGGGTGTTGTAGCATTGCATGGGAATGAGCTCTGAAGAAGACATGATGATAAATTGGGAGTCTGAAGATTGGAGTGCTGAATAGAATGGTTGGCTATGGGATGTGGTGACAGTGAAGGTGATATGGGATGAGCACCATTGGAGTCTGATTTGAAATATGGTTGAGATCAATTGCTTTACTGTCACTGTTCTTGTTCATTCACTCTGTATATGCACATTATATGCTCTTATGATTCTTCTCCATTCTTCTCAGCTAGAGGCTGACACCTTTAGTAGATGGTGGGACATATACCTAAAAAAAAGCGGGGGGGGTGGTGACTAGCTAGATATACTCCAAACTATGCCATCTCCCCTCACGAAGACATCCCTCTCCCAAAAAACTCCTCCATTCACCCATCTCTACTCTCTGTCCCGTCCTTCACTTCCTCTGTTCCCTCAGTCCTACCCCACATCATCCTGAATACCCTCCACAATCATCCTGACACTACACTCATTACCTTATGATTACTCCCACTCCTGAATACATCCCCTTATTCTACCATCAACCTCTCTTCCCTTCCATTTATCATGACCGGATCTACCAAGCTATCCTGCATGATCACTTGCCTTTTCTTAAATTTCAAAAAATATTATTATTATTATATTTTTAATCTATTTCAATAATCTCAGTGTCCCGATCATCCTCATCCTTATCTCCCCTCTGCTTCCCCTTCCCTTTATCCTCCTCCTTACCCAACTCCCCATCTTTCAGCTGATTCTCCCTTCCTCCCAACTCTCCTGCATCTCCTGAACCTCCTGAACTCCCCTCTAGTATGAGGAACACCACATTCTCTATCCAATGGATCCTTCTGAGGAGTTCCTCTAACAGCTCCTCCATCCCCCTCCTTTCCAATGCCCCAGCCTGCAGTACTCCTACAGGAGTCCCCCCACTTGGCTGCATGACACAGGCACACCTCGGCCTCTTTTTCGGTGGTTTCTCTACCTTCTCATTACCTTCCTCACTCTCCAGCTCTGTCTCTCCCTCATCCTCATGTCGAATAACTGGGTGGCTCTTAGCCCAGGACACCTGTGGTGTAGCCAAACTGCACCTGACTCTGTGGGATTGGCACGCTCCACAGGTGGCCCCTACTGATCATACTTCACAGTCATCCTCTTGTTTCTGACAATGCTCGCAAGGCAGACAGAGTGATGGTGACCAGTCCTAGGTCGGCTTGTCCCTGCACTGATCAAACAAGTGAACAATAAAGCCTACAAGCAACCCACTACTACTCACCTGGGCTCCTCTTCCACATCCCCTCTTACTCGGCCTTTTACTAGGCCCCACTTCTGCACTCCCACCCCTCTTCCATGCTGAAATCTTTGGGACTCCTGAAGTGTCAGGGACTCCACTTCTGTCTGTTCAGCCATTTCAGCCCCTTTCATACCCTCAGCAGCCCTTTGTTGTGGCTGCTCCAGCTTTCCTTTTTCCTCCCAATCACGCTTATAGGCGATCCTCAGCTGCAATCATTGTATATAACCTGGCACCCCCTATTGTCCTATCCCTGGCCACATTCCTATTATTCCCTCTTTAATTGTTGTTAAATCTGCATGTCGGCACTTAGCTAGAGGCTTCTAGAAGGGGTTCTTGAGGTTCCAAATGGTTTCCGAGGGGGGGTTCATACTCCGGAGATGGAGGGACAAGAGGTTGCGGGTTCATGGTTGGAATCAGAAAGGGGCGGAAAGACGGGAAGTGCCAGGGGGTCTAAGACTGTTATGATATTAGGTGGTTCGGGTGGTTCAAGGTCGCAGGGACTTGGCTTCAACTTATGTGTTGTGCCCTCCTCGATCATCTGTCCCTAATTTCGGAAATTTGGAAAGCTTACTGGAACTGAATCAGAAACTACAACACAGAATTAAGTCGATATTCATACTGGCAAATAGTCCAGTTGACTGGTGTCTTATATACATGTATCTAGTCTTTGTACTATATTTTGCTGAGTAAAGACAAGGGGGGGAAGAGAGTACAAGGGGCAATACAGAACAAAGAACAAGGGAGTGAGGTATGCAATGATCCTGCGTGTCATTTATCAAAGGAGCAGAACCTTAGCTTCAGAATCTTCGGAGGTTCAGGAACGTGGAACCTCAGGTTGATACAATGGAATTTGGAAAGCAATTATTCAGCCTTTGAGTGGTCGGAAAGGTCCCAGAAACGGTGTGGGTGGTTGTGGGAATTAATGTGGGTTTATTGGCAGCATGGGCCATAACAATTGTTCTATTTCCATTTGCATTCCTCCATTCTAATTTTACTTGTTGTGGACAATACCCACATGCTCTGCATACCTTATTGTCCCACATTCCTGATTCCACATGTTGCTCCTTAAACTTATATAAGTAGGACTGCATGTACATATTTCCTCATTCTGGGTATTGACTAGGCTTAGGCTCCTTACCTCCTCCTCCCTCTGTAAAGTCCTCTACTTAGGCGAGCACCTTTGGTACCCCCTGGTATTCCCTCTGTCTGTCAAGTCTGCAACACCGAGTACCGGCTCACTCGGGAATACCGACCAATTGGCCCTTGCCCATATCATCTTACACTACCACATGGCCTCGGCTCGGTACACCCGGTACATCATCTGGACCACTCCTCTTGTCCTATCCTTTTCATTGTTCCTTCACCCCCTATCCACTCCTTAACCTGTTCCCCCCAAACAACATGATGGACACTCATTGTCCTGGCCACTGCTACTGTTTTATCTTCGGTCGTCCTCTATTGTTCTATTCTCACCCACCACATCATTATCTTATTCTCAGCCATACTCCATTATTCTAATCCCACTTACATTTCTTATTCTGGTCACTTGTTAAGTCCGCGTGTCAGGCGCTTAGCTAGTACTTCCGAAGGGGCTTTCCGGGGTAGTGCGAGGGTCCGTAATGGGGCCAAAGGTCAAGAACGGGATCGGACGGACTACGGACGGGGAACGGAGGCACCGGGGATTCAGGGTAGGTCGCAGAATGGTTCAATCCGGTCGCTGAGAGGTTCGAGGTCGAAGGGACTTGGCTTCAACTTATGTGTTGCGCCCTCCTCGATCGTCTGTCCCTAATTTCGGAGAGGAGATGGAAATTTACCGGAGTGAGTCGGAACTAGGTGGACTAAGGTGATATTTGTACTAGCGAACAGTCTAGTCGACTGGGACACTATATACATGCGACTGTCTTGTACTATCTTTTGCCGGTAATAAAACAAGGGAAAGGAAAGTACAAGGGGGTCAATATAAAAGAGAGAACAAGGGAGCGAGGTACGAGATAGTCCTGCGCGTTGGTTATCAAAGTATTGAGTCTCGGTCGGGGACGGACTCAGAGGTGGTGTCTCGGTCGCGACGGGATCGGAAGCGGACAGTGGACTCTGGGTCGGACTTGTCGGGAACGGAGATTACGGAAACGGTCCTTTGTCCTTTCAGTCGGAAAGGTCTCGGAATAAGGAGGGGTGGTTGGGGGTTGTTAAAGGTATGGGCTATAACAGTATCCCCCCACTAGGACCGAGCCCTCGAGGTCCTATGCTTGTCTTGCCGTGACTAGGGCGGAAAAGGACGTGGGAATGTTGTTTAGGCGTTTGTATGTAATGGGCGTTTTCCGAGCATCTGCTTGGTCCTCCATATATATAGTTTCCCCTTAACGTTGTTTTCCCTTCTTCGACTGCCTTCCCCATGTCGGACTTCTCGCAGGATGGCACGGAGGATGTAACGGAGGCCATGCATGTCCTGAAGGCTCAGTATGAAAAGGAAGTCAGTCTTCTGGAGGCGAAGCAGTCTCAGCAGTTAGAGGCCGCTCGGCAAGCTGAAGTAAAACAGAAGGCTGAGCTGCAGAGGTTGGCGGAGGAGAAGCGGCTGAAGGAGGTGGAGGACCAGTGGTTGAAGGAGGTGGAGGAGCAGCGGCTGAAGGGGATAGAGGAGCAGCGGCTGAAGGATGAGGAAGAAAAGGCTCGTGCCGTAGAGCAAGAGGCCTCGCAACTGGAGCGCGTCCTTTCTCCTGCGCCGGAAAACGAGAGCTCGGAGGAGGACCAGGAGCCGGATTTTGGGGAATACGAGGATTCCGTGTCGGACCATCCTTCGTCCGTGGGTCGGGAAAACGTCCCGTCACCGTCAAGGGGGCGTTCCAGAGGTGAACGTCGTTCGGTGCCCGTGATCGGGCCCGGTTCCGCTGCATTGAACGCTGATCGGAAACGTCGGGAGCGCAAGGAGGAGGGGGTTCGTGTCTCTGCGGCACAGAAGGACTTTGAAAATCAATTGGTCCGTAGGGCGCGGGAGGTTGGAAGGGAGGTGGGTCTCGGACCCATAGAATCCAGTCGTCGGGCGTTGACTCAGTACCGCCCTGATTTGTATCAGACTGTTGTTCCGGAGCACCTTCCGACCCTGAGGACGGGGGCCTGCGATGGGTGTCGCAAGCGAAACAAGCCGTGCAAGTGGATGACGTCGGTGAAGACCTGTGTCCCTTGCCGGGCCAGTTGGGTGCAGTGTGAGGTGGACGGAGTGCCGGTCGTGCGAGGGGCGGTTATGAAGAAGCGGGGGCGGGAGGATGAGGATGTTCCTGAAGCGTCTTCCTCTAAGAAGCCCAGGGTGGAAGTGGTGATTGCCCCTCTTCCGAAGGTTGGCTGCGCAGAGATTGTGGCTGTCCTGGGATTAATCCAGGTGGCCTTGGTCGGTATGGATGCCCGTCTTCAAGCCCTGGGAGCGGATGTGAAGAGGTTATCCGAGGCTTCCGAGATGCGGAACGCTATCTTCACCGACAATCGGGACCGTCCGAAGTGGAACTGTCAGTGCGGTGGTGTTGCTCCGGCGGCGGGGAGTCGGGAGGAGTCGGATCCGGGCGTGGTGGAAGTGACGCCCAAGGCGGGGCGGTCAGTCAATCCGGTCGACTTGGTGTCGGGGTCGGGTGAGGAAGGGAAGGGCAAGGGGGTGGACTTGTTCTGGCAGGATGATCCCTCCGACCCGGATATTAATCATCCTTTGTTTTATGGTGAATAGTTAGGTGTTTGAATTTGATAACGGTCGTGGTTGGGATCGTGGTGGTCTTGATCATGGTGTCATGCTGTCGCTAGGACAGGTTTGGAAGAACTCGGGGGTGTCTTGCAAGATGCAAGTTTGGTGGAAAATGTCAAGGTTTCAATTGTTATGTTATCAACAAGGTTCTAGGCTAAGCAAAAGGATCTACGCGTGGTACCGCCTGTCTAAGGGGTGGTACGGTTTTTGGGGGTCACGATTTCCTGAGTGGAAATATCTCGGGGTCAGATTGGAGCGCTGCGGCTCGGGTACCAAGAGTCAGTTTGGACGTAGGCTAAACAATGTAGTACTCAATACCCTATCGATCGTTGGATCGCGGTGGGTGAGCGTGTGGTGTCCGGTAACTAAAATCTTTGTCGGGTTTTCAGAGGGTCAGGGTCGAAACTTATCGACGGGGTCACGGTTTTTGGAAACTGAAGGGAGTGGATGCGTTGTTTATTTTGTTCCAACGGGCGCTGTCGATTGTTCAACGCGAACGATTGGCGCTGGGGTCGGGGGCCTATGTCTACTCTTCGGATTCCGAGGCGTCTGATGCTTCGGGTTCCTCCTCGACTTCTTCTGCTATGGAGGCTGTGCGTCCTTGGGTGACCGTGGTAGGAGACTTCGGGCATTCTTTGGCTGTGTGGCCCGATCTACCGCAGAAGAGGCAGAGGTTCTGTTCGAATCAATGTTGGTGTTCTTGTGGCGTAAGTTTTCTGTCTTTCCCTAATCTGGATGAAAGGTCCGTGGTAGTCCTGCTACTGGACGGGGTCGTGGGTTGGCCTACATTGGCCGTCTTATTGCCCATATTAGGGGCGGGGTACGTGTTCATGGAGGATCTTCCTCTATCGTATGGGCGGTCGAAGTTCTGGTTGGAGGCGGATTCTCTGGCGACTTCCGATCGACGTTCCCAGTAACGAGCGTCGATGGATTGGGAAAGGAGGCGGAGTTGGAGTAGGGAGCGTGGTTTTCCTACTCTAGAGATCTCGTCCTTGATCCTACTGGGAAGTCCGTTGTAGAATTGCCGAGGGAGTGCGGGGTCGCCCCAGTGGACGTGGGTGGCTAGTCGGTTGAATTCGACTACATAATTCGTGATGCGCTGGTTGTCGCGCATGCGGAGGTTTTCGAGGTCCGCTTCGGCCTCTCCCTCCGGGTCGTGGGGTCCGAAGTTGGTCTTGAGTTCAGAGATGAACTCGCCATAGTCATAGAGCCAGTCTGGCTCGTCGGGGGCGGTGAGGGCTGGTTCAAATCAGTCCAGGGCAGTACCGGTCAGGTACGACAACACATAGGTTACCTTGGCGCTGTCGGAGTCGAAAGCGTCAGGGCGGTCACGGAAGTTCAGCATGCACTGCACTAAGAAGGCTTGCAGTTTCCTCGAATCGGATCTGTCGAAAGGATCCGGGTCTCGAACCTTGGTGGCACGGGGGGCTGATCTTCTAGGGGAGGCTAGGTTACTTGCTAACATAGCGATGGCCTGGGTGAGGTCGGGCACGTTGTTCTGCCCCATAGCGGGGGCTCCTCCTGGTGGTGGAGGTGGTGCTGCGGCTGGTGGTGCAACGGGTGGTGGTGCAATGGGTGGTGCAATGAATGGTGGTGCTGCCTGTGGGGGGGCGGCGTGCGGTGGTAGTGCGAATGGTGGTTGCACAAAAGGGGGAGATGCGAGGTGTGGGGGTACCGTGGACGATGATCCGGACGTGGTCGGTACTGCTGAGGATGATCCTGAACTGGAGGGCATCTCCGGGGGTGATGGTTGGTTGGTCACTGGGGGCTTCACAAGGAACGGGTTGGTCATACTCGAGCACGGGCATCGGTCCATGTTCGAGAATCCAGAGTCTGAAGAGGGTCCGGGGGGGTGCACGGGGGTCTGAGGCATCTGAAAACTTGGCCCAGGGGTGAGTAGTTCTCGGGGGACGGAAGCACGGCGGGCAGACACCTGGGTGATTGTCTGTAGGGCTTGCGAACATGTAATTGGCCTTGAACCCATGACGATCAGGAGTGTGAGTATGAATATACTGTTAAGTCCACGTGTCAGGCGCTTAGCTAGTACTTCCGAAGGAGCTATCCGGGTCAGCATGAAGGTCCGTAATGGGGCCGAAGACCGAAGACGGGGATCGGACGGACTACAGATGGGGGCGGAAGTGCCAGGAACTTAGGGTAGGTTGCGGAATGGTACTATCTGGTCACTGAGGTGTTCGAGGTCGAAGGGACTTGGCTTCAACTTATGTGTTGCGCCCTCCTCAATCGTCTGTCCCTAATTTCGGAGAGGAGACAGAAGTCTACCGGAGTGAGTCGGAAACTAGGTGGACTAAGTTGATATTCATACTAGTGAACAGTCTAGTCGACTGGGAGACTATATACATGCGACTATCCTTGTACTATCTTTGCCGGTCATAAAACAAGGGAAAAGGGAGTACAAGGGGTCAATATAAAAGAGAGAACAAGGGAGTGAGGTACGCGATGGTCCTGTGCGTCGGTTATCAAAGTATTGAGTCTTCGGTCGGAGACGGACTCGGAGATGGTGTCTTGGTCATGATGGGAATGGAAGTGGGAAAGCAGATTCTCGGTCGGACTTGTTGGGGACGGAGATTATGGAAAACAATCCTTCGTCCTTTCGGTCAGAAAGGTCTCAGAATAGGAGGGGGTGGTTGTGGGGGTTAGTGTGGGTTGTTGAAGGCATGGGCTATAACACATCCTCACAATGATCAACATCAAAGTGGAAATAAAAA